>JAREIS010000464.1:0-167500 GCA_030060385.1 Muscicapa striata striata | reverse complement strand
GGCCAGGAAAATTTGGAGAAGGACACCTGGAATCCTGGAGCTTTCCAGGGGCAGGAAAAGTCGGGGATACCTGGAATTTTGGAGCACTCAGGAATGAGGGGAAGGTGGGAGAAAAACATTGGGAATTCTGGAGCATTCCAGGATCAGGAAAAAAAGTGGGAGAAAGCCATCAGGAATTCTGGAGAATTTCAGGATCAGGAAAAGGTGGAAGAAGGACACTGGGAATCCTGGAGAATTTTGGGATCAGGAGAAGGTGGGAGAAGGACAAAGGGAATCTTGGAGCTTTCCAGGGGCAGGAAAAGGTGAGGACACCTGGAATTCTGGAGCATTCCAGGATCAAAAAAAGTGGGAGAAGGACACTGGGAATTCTGGAGCATTCTGGGATCTGGAAAAAGTGGGACACCTGGAATTCTGGAGCTCTCAAGGATCAGGGGAAGGTGGAAGAAGGACTCTGAGAATCCTGGAGAACTTCGGGATTGGGGGAAGGTGGGAGAAGGACACCGAGAATTCTGGAGAACTCCAGCACCAGGAAGAGGTCCAAGAAGGATACTGGGAATTCTGGAGCATTCTGGGATCAGGAAAAGGTGGAAGAAGGACACCTGGAATTCTGGAGCAGTCCATGGGCAGCAGGACACCTGGAATCCTTCCCCTGGGATGCATCCCTGCATTCAGCACCCCCTTTTCCCCCAAAATTCCCCTCATTTCCCCATTGACATTCCCATTTGGAATTGGAGACGCTGCTTCCCAAACCCCAAGCAGGGAAATATTTATTTACAGCCGGATATTTGTTGGATAAACAGGGAAGAGCTGATTTTTTTGGGAAAACAAATGAACAAACAAAGCAGCTCCCGGCTTTATCCGCGCTGAGCTCTCCTTATCTGCTCCAGAATCTCCATAATTTCCTCCGCTTCCCCTCGGAATGTTTGTGACTCCAGCCTTGTTTGAAGGTTGTTTACAGCAATTATGGAAGGAGGGGAAAGAAAATTCCATACGTTCCTATAAAACAGACCCTGAAAAATAAATTAAAAAAAAAAAAAAATCGGGAGAGGGTTCTTGATATTCCATTTTCCCTCCGGAGAGGATTCACAAGGAATGTCAGGAAACTGGGGCATCCGTGGGCAAAACGTGGTGGGAGAGGGATGGGAACAGGGATTTCTGAGGATGTGGGATGGGTTTTGAGGATTTAGGATGGTTTTCGGGGATTCAGGGTGATTTTGGAGGATTTAAGATGGCTTTTGGGGATACAGGATGGTTTGTGAGGATGCAGGAAGGTTTTGGAGGATTTAGGATGGCTTTTGGGGATGCAGGATGATTCTGGAGGATTTAGGATGTTTTTGGGGGATGCAGGGTGATTTGGGACGATTTTGGATAATTTTTGAGGATGCAGGGTGGTTCTGGAGGATTTAGGATAATTTTTGGATGATGCAGGATGGTTCTGGAGGATTTCAGATATTTTTCGGGGGATGCAGGATGGATTTGGAGGATTCAGGGTGAGTTTTGGGAGTGGGAGGACCCCCAGGGATTTTGGGAAGCCGCAGCCGCTGCCAGGCTCGCCTTGAGCCCGCCCTACAAAAAAATTCCCGGTGAATTCCCGGGGCTCGGCTCACCCGGGGCAGATTCTCCTTCTCCCCATTCCCCTCAGCTGCAGCCGGAGAAGTTCAGGTCCTGAAAACAAAACAAGGGGATTTTTTTTTTTTCCTCCCCATTTTTAAAATTTAAATGAAGTTTTCTGAGTCACTGCGGGCCCTTATCAGCCCTTCCCACTTCCCGAGGATCCCATTCCTTCCCCCGTTCGGATCTGAGGAGCTCTTCATTATCAGCTTTGCCTCCTGATAAGCTCCTGTTTATCAATTCCCCTCCCAGAGATCTCCATTTGCTCCGTGGAGTTCTCTTTTGTTCCTCCCGATTTTTAATTTATTTATTTCTCTTTAAACCGCAGATAAGGGATTTTCCTCCTTCCCTGGCTCCCTTCCAGCCCGACCCCTCCCGGCTCTGCTCCCTCCCCTCCAGCCCCGCCGTCACCTCAGGGATGAGATTTTGGGGTGGTTTGGGGGAATTTCCCCACTTGGGGAACACCCGAGGGGGGATTTCCCCACCCTGACCCCCAGCCCGGGGTGGGAACTTGGCGTTCCAAGGATGGCAGGGAGGGGCTGGAGGGGGCGGGAGGATTCAGGGGGGTGCAGAGGGAATCAGGAGGATTCTGGAGGGTGCGGGGAAATTCCCGAGGATTCTGGAGAGTGTCGAGAGATCCAGGAGGATTCTGGAGGGTGCAGGGAAATTCCCGAGGATTCTGGAGAGTGTCGAGAGATCCAGGAGGATTCTGGAGGGTGCAGGGAAATTCCCGAGGATTTTGGAGAGTGTAGAGAGATCCAGGAGGATTCTGGAGGGTGCAGGGAAATTCCCGAGGATTTTGGAGAGTGTCGAGAGATCCAGGAGAATTCTGGAGGGTGCAGGAGGAATCAGGAGAGTTCTGGAGAGTGCAGGGAAATTCAGGAGGATTCTGGAGAGTGCAGAGATGTTCAGAAGGATGCAGGAGGATGCAGGAGGATGCAGGAGGATGCTGAAGGATACAGGAGGATGCTGAAGGATACAGGAGGATACAGGAGGATGCTGAAGGATACAGGAGGATACAGAAGGATACAGGAGGATACAGAAGGATACAGAAGGATACAGGAGGATACAGGAGGATGCTGAAGGATACAGGAGGATACAGAAGGATACAGGAGGATACAGGAGGATGCAGGAGGATACAGGAGGATACAGGAGGATACAGGAGGATGCTGAAGGATGCAGGAGGATTCAGGAGGATTCAGGAGGATTCAGGAGGATTCAGGAGGGTGCAGGAGGAATCAGGAGAGTTCTGGAGAGTGCAGGGAAATTCAGGAGGATTCTGGAGAGTGCAGAGATATTCAGAAGGATGCAGGAGGATACAGGAGGATGCAGGAGGATGTAGAAGGATACAGGAGGATGCTGAAGGATGCTGAAGGATACAGGAGGATTCAGGAGGGTGCAGAGGGAATTAGGAGGATTCAGAGGGATGCAGGAGAATCCAGAGGGATTCAGAGAGATGTAGGAGGAATCAGAAGGATGCAGGGGGATGCAGGAATGTGCAGGAGGATCCAGAAAGATCCAGAGCGATGCAGGAGGAAGCAAAAGGACTCAGAGGGATGCAGAAGGACCCAGAGGGATCCAGAGGGATGCAGAAGGATCCAGAAGGACCCAGAGGGATCCAGAGGGATTCAGGGGGATCCAGAAGGCTGCAGAGGGATATGGGAGGATGCAGAGGGATGCAGAAGGACCCAGAGGGATTCAGGGGGATGTGGGAGGATCCAGAGGATGCAGAAGGATCCAGAGGGATCCAGAAGGACCCAGAAGGATGCAGAGGGATTCAGGGGGATCCAGAAAGCTGCAGAGGGATATGGGAGGATGCAGAGGGATGCAGAAGGACCCAGAAGGATCCAGAGGGATGCAGAAGGATCCAGGGGGATGCAGGGAGCTGAGGGAGAGCAGCCCCTGCACCTCCAGCTCCGGGATGTCCCCCCTGCCCCAGCAGGAAACGCTCCCAAGCCCCCATTTCCTCCCAATCCTTCCTTTCCCTAAGCCAGGCTCTGTTAAACCAGACCTCCCGGAGGAGGTGACAGCTGTGTCCCCTCGGGAATATTTACGGGCTGCCGAGGCTTCCCGGTAATCACCGGGGGCGGCGGGAGGGCCCATCTGTCACCGCTGTCACCTCAGGGCCTCGCTGCTCCCGGGAAGCGCCAGATCCATCACCCGCATCCCGCCAAGGACACCCGGCAAGGTCCCTGTCACCCCTGAAATATTCCAGCAGCGCCAGGGCCGCCCCGGCCCGGGCACCGCACCCAGCCCCGAGGGTTCCAGCCCCGGAGAGACTGCCCCGGGCAGGGGACAGGGCAGGGGACATCTGGGGGGGACACCCAAGGGGACAGGGGACACCCAGGGGGACATCCAGGTGACAGGGGACACCCATGGGGGACAGGGGGAGAAGAGTGGGACAGAGCAGAGGGATCAGGGGACACCCAGGAGGGACACCCAAGGGGACAGGGGACACCCAGGGGGGACATCCAGGGGGGACAGGGGACACCCTTGGGGGACAGGGATAGAGCAGTGGGACAGAGCAGAGGGATCAGGGGACACCCAGGAGGGACACCCAAGGGGACAGGGGACACCCAGGAGGGACACCCAGGGGGGACAGGGAACACCCTTGGGGGACAGGGGGAGAGCAGTGGGACAGAGCAGAGGGATCAGGGGACACCCAGGAGGGACACCCAGGGGGACAGGGGGACACCAAGGGGGACAGCCAGGTGACAGGGGACACCCTTGGGGGACAGGGGGAGAACAGTGGGACACTGCAGAGGGATCGGGGACACCCAGGAGGGAAGAGGACACCCAGGGGGACATCACAGAGAAATCAGGGGACACCCAGGGGGGACAGGGGACACCCATGGGGGGACATCCAGGTGACAGAGGACACAGCAGAGGGATCAGGGGACACCCAGGAGGGACAGGGGACACCCAGAGGGACAACACAGAGAAAGCAGGAGACACCCAGAGGAGACGGGGAGAGAACTGGGGGACACCCAGGGGGGACATCCAGGTGACAGGGGACACCCATGGAGGGACAGGGGGAGAGCAGGGGACACCGCAGAGGGATCAGGGGACACCCAAGGGGGACAGGGGACACCCAGGGGGGATGGGGAATAGCGGGAGAACAGGGAGACATCCAGAGGGACCAGGGAACATCTGGGGGGGGACAGGGGACACCCAGGTAGCAGAGGACACTCAAGGGACACCCAGAAGGAGCAAGGGACACTCAGGGGGACGGAGGACACCCAGGGGACACTCAAGGGGGACAGGAGACAGCCAAAGGGGGACAGGGGGAGAACAGGGGGACACAGCAGAGGGATCAGGGAACACCCAGGGGGACAGGGGACACCCAGGGGGACACCCAGGGGGACATCCAGGGGACAATCAGGGGACACTCAGGGGACACCCAGGAGAGACAGAGGACACCTAGGAGGGACAGAGGACACCCAGGGGGGACAGGAGACATCCAGGAGGAGCAAAGGACACCCAGAGGACACTCACAATCAGGGACACTCAGGGGACACTCAGGGGACACCCAGGAGAGGCAGAGGACACCTAGGAGGGACAGAGGACACCGGGAATGCTCCGGAGAGGATCGAACGTGGATCCGCATCCCGGGGCCGGGACTGGCGCGGCTCGGCCCTTCCCAGGCTCGGGAATGCGGGATGGGGTCGGATCCGGCCGGGAGCGCCGGGGACGGGACCGCAGCCCAGATTTTTGGATGGAAATCGTTGCCATGGAAACGCATCCCGTCCTTTTTTTGACCGCCAGCGCTGAGGTGGGAGATCCAGCAGGAGAGGGGCTGCTCAAAAACCGGGAAAAATCGGGGAAAATTGGGATAAACAAAGTCCTGGCACAGGGAAAACGCCGCAGGGAGGCTGGGCCAGCTTATCCCTGGGTGTGCCAATCCCGGGGCTCTCCCTGCATCCCACCCGGGATATTCCTCATTTTTCCAGCTGCCTGGCACTGAACTTCCCTCACGGAGCCCCCTGATCCCGAATTCCTGCTGGGATCAGCCCGCTGTAACATTTTCTTGGAGGAAAAGGTTGTTCCGGAGCGGTTTGACCCCGAGGGCAGAGTTAAAGCAGCCTGGAAATGGCAAAAAGTAAAAAATCCAATTTAATTTTCCAGCAAAGTCTTTCTGAGTCTTTTCTTCTCCCTTTTTTTCCCGCCCCCCCTTTCCCTGCTCACAGGCGGATTTTAAGGTCATGGAGCTGCCTGGCTGTGCGTTATCCAATCATTCCCAGAATAAATTCCTTCCCTCTGTGGATCTACCCCTGATAAGGAATCAAATGCCAGGGCAGGGACGGGAGGATTCGGGTCTGGTTTTTTGGGAAGCTGAGCTCTCCCTGGGAATGCCAGAGGTGAGAGGGGCGGGGGAGGGGCGAGAGATGAGAAATCCCACAAGAAACCCGGGAATAAACCCTTGGATAAGCCGTGCTTTGGGGTTTTTTGGGTTTGGGTTTTTGTTTGTTTGTTTGTTTGTTGTTTTGGGGTTTTTTTTGTTTTTTTTTTGGTTTTTTTTTTTTGTTTTTTTGTTTTTTTTTTTTTTTTTTTTTTGTTGGGTTGTTTTTGTTGTCTTGTTTGTTTTTTTTTTGTTTTGTTTTTGTTTTTTTTTTTTTTGTTTTTTTTTTTTTTTGTTTTTTTTTTTTTTTGTTTTTGTTTTTGTTTTTGTTTTTGTTTTTGTTTTTGTTTTTGTTTTTGTTTTTCTTCTTTTTCCCGAGTTTGATTCCGAGCCGTGGGATGGAATGCTCTGCAATTCCCGCTGGGAATTTTGGTGCTGCCCATCCCAAGGAGCTGCCTGGCATCCCTGGGATGCAGAACAGGAAAATCTCCCTCCCAGTGATGCCAAAGTGGCTCCAGGGCACATTCCCAGGGCATTCCCAGCATAGAATCCTGGATGGGAAGGAAATTGATCCCTGGATAGAGAAATTACCCTTGGATTGGGAAATTATCCCTGGATAGGGAAATTGCCCTTGGATTGGGAAATTATCCCTGGATTGGGAAATTATCCTTGGATTGGGAAATTATCCCTGGATTGGGAAATTACCCTTGGACTGGGAAATTATCCCTGGATAGGAAATTACCCTTGGATTGGGAAATTATCCCTGGACTGGGAAATCATCCCTGGGCAGGAAAATTATCCCTGGATTGGGAAATTACCTTTGGATTGGGAAATTATCCCTGGATAGGGAAATTATCCCTGGGCAGGAAAATTATCCCTGGATTGGGAAATTATCCCTGGGCAGGAAAATTATCCCTGGATAGGGAAATTACCCTTGGATTGGGAAATTATCCCTGGATTGGGAAATTATCCTTGGATTGGGAAATTATCCCTGGGTAGGAGAATTATTCCCCTGGATCCCTGGAAGTGCCCGAGGCCAGGGTTTGGGAAGGGAAAGGAAAGCAGGGAAGAGTTTTTTGCTCCAGGAGTTTTCCAGGCTCTCATTCCCTCTGTTCCCCCCAGGAATTGGTGCTCATGAATTTATGAGGAGAGCGAGGCTGCTCCGTTTGCCGGGATGTGAATCCCGAGCAGAATGCAAATCATGGGATGGCGGGGAGGGAAAACAACCCTGGATGCGTGGAATTGAATTTTCCAGAGTTTAGAAAAGGCCAAAGTCCCAAAGTTTCCATAAAACCCTAAAAACAACATGGGGATGGAGGAATTTGGGGTCTCAGATCCCAGGGATTTGAGGGAAGCCTCAAATATCCCTGGAGTTCCTGCTGGGAAAGGAAAATATGGGAGAAAATAATTGGATTTTGGTTTTTAATTGTGGTGTTCCAAGTGGGAATTTTGGCAGGGAATTTGGTACTAAAAATGAGGATTTTGGCTGGGAATTGTGACAGGAATTGTGACTGAGAATTGTAACTGGGAATTGTGACGGGAATTGTGACAGGGAATTGTGACAGGGAATTGTGACAGGAATTGTAACTGGGAATTGTGGCAGGAATTGTGACAGGGAATTGTGACAGGAATCGTGACAGGGAATTGTGACAGGAATTGTAACTGGGAATTGTGGCAGGAATTGTGACAGGGAATTGTAACTGGGAATAGTGACAGGGAATTGTGACAGGGAATTGTGACAGGAATTGTGACTGGGAATTGTGACAGGGAATTGTGACAGGAATTGTGACAAGGAATTGTGATAGGGAATTGTGGCAGGAATTGTGACAGGAATTGTGACAGGAATTGTGACAAGGAATTGTAACTGGGAATTGTGACAGGGAAACGTGACAGGGAATCGTGACAGGGAATTGTGACAGGAATTGTAACAGGGATTGTGACAGGGATTGTGACAGGGATTGTGACTGGGAATTGTGACAGGGAATTGTGACAGGAATTGTGACAGGGATTGTGACCAGCAGGATTCGGGTGCCTCTGAGAGAGAAGGAAAATGTGGGAGCTGCTGGGGCTGAACGGAGCCTCCTCCGTGCTGGAATTCTCATCCCAAATCTCCTCATTAACAGTCGGGATTAGCAGCAGCTGCCGGGGTTGGGGCTGAGCCATCTCCTCACGGCCGCCGGGCCGTGCTCAGCATCCCGAGCAGCTTCCCAGAATCCCAGAGAAACGAATTCGGGAATTCAGCAACAACCACAACAACAACAACAACAACAACAACAAACAACAACAACCCCAAGGGAACCTTTGGATGGAGCCGTTCCTTGCTCGTGCAGCTCCTGCTCATAAATCCCAGGATTTGGGCTCGGGATGTGGATCCAAGGTCAGGATCTGATTCCTGAGTGCCTCTGGTGCTGCAGGGATGTTCCCCTCCCCAAAGCCATTCCCAATCCCTCCTCCAGCCGCTCTTGCTGTGTCCAGGGAATGCCCACATGAGGCACAAGGATTTGGCACAGCTTGGAGGATTTTCCAACCCCACTATTCCATGATCCACCCAAACCAGCCGGGCTGGCCTTTCCCAAACCTCCCAAACTTCCCATGGGAACGCAGATAAAATTCTGCTGCAGGTTCCCAGGAGTGTTCACCCAGCACAAGGATCCTGGAGCGACACCAATCCCAGGAGAGCCAAACATTCCTGAAAACAGCGGGATTTTATTCCCCAAAATGAGTTTAATGCCAGCCTGAGCCGAGCCACGGCATTTTCCGCTCCATTGCTCCCATCGATGTCCTTGTCTGGGATTAAAGGCTCCAAATCCCGATCGATACCAGCACAGACCGAGGGGAGCAATCCCTGGAATCGGGATGATGTTGATGGTATGGGGGTAAAGGAAATGATTTGGAATTTCAGGCCTGGTGAGGCAGAGCTGCCCCACATTCCCAAAAAACCCCATCGAAGCCACAGCAAACAAATAAATGTTGTTCCCTGTCACTCCCTGGCACTCCCGGAGTTTTCCGGCCGCTCTGGAGCCGCTGCTCTTGTAGCTCCTAATGGTCCCCGACATTTAATTAACTCAAACAACCACCTCAATCCCACTGGAGGCAGGGAGAGCTCCCTGCTCCAAGCTGCCAGGGCTGCAGAGAATCCCAAAATTCCTTTTCCCAGTATTCCATTATTTCCCCCATTCCCTCCATGTCCCATTTTTTTTCCTGGTATCCCATTATTCTCCCCTTTTTCCAGGATTCCACCATGAGCAGTTTTCATTCCAGGTAGTTTTCGTGGCTCCCTTATCACTCCCGTTCCCTTCCCCTCTCCAAATATTTATCCCAGAGTTTCATTCTGTCAGTAAATAAATGCTGCCTCCTCCTCTCTTCTCTCACCTTGTCTCCCAAATTAATCTCTGGAAATAATTGGGAAGCGGAGGAAGGAGCTGGAGCAGTGGAGGAGGGAGCAGCAAAACAAAGAGTTTTATTTAAATCCTTTCTTTTTTGTGAAATTTCACCCAGAATTTCAACACTCACACCCTTCTCCTGGATCTCTTCATTCTCCTGGATCCCATCCTTTTCCTGGATCTCTTCTTCTCCTGGATCCCTTCTTCTCCTGGATCCCATTTTCCCCAAAAAAAGGCCAAGTTTGGATAATGGGAAGAGCAATCCAGGGCTTTGCCATAAATTGGGAGCTGTTTAAACTGGGGTGGTTGAGGATGGAATTTCCAAATTTCCATGAGGTGTTAAAAGAGCGGGAAAGGAATGGATTTGAAGAAGGAGAGGAAAGGATGGATGGATGGATGGATGGATGGATGGATGGATGATGGATGGATGGATGGATGGATGGATGGATGATGGATGGATGATGGATGGATGGATCCATGGATGGAGGGATGGATCCATGGATGGATGATGGATGGATGGATGATGGATGGATGGATGGATGGATGGATGGATGATGGATGGATGGATGGATGGATGGATGGATGATGGATGGATGATGGATGGATGGATCCATGGATGGAGGGATGGATCCATGGATGGATGATGGATGGATGGATGATGGATGGATGGATGGATGGATGATGGATGATGGATGGATGGATGGATCCATGGATCCATGGATCCATGGATCCATGGATGGATGATGGATGGATGGATGATGGATGGATGATGGATCCATGGATGAATGGATGGATGGATCGATGGATCCATGGATGGATGATGGATGGATGGATGGATGGATGGATGGATGATGGATGGATGGATGGATGGATGATGGATCCATGGATGGATGATGGATGATGGATGGATGGATCCATGGATGGATGGATGGATGGATGGATGGATCCATGGATGGATGATGGATGGATGGATGGATCCATGGATGGATGATGGATGATGGATGGATGGATCCATGGATGGATGGATGATGGATGGATGATGGATCCATGGATGGATGATGGATGGATGGATGGATGGATCCATGGATGGATGATGGATGGATGATGGATGGATGATGGATCCATGGATGGATGATGGATGATGGATCCATGGACGGATGGATGGATGGATGGATGGATGGATGGATGGACGGAAGCCAGGAGACAGAGAGGGATGGATGGATCAGCGCCAGCCCCTCCTGAGCATCCCTAAGGAGCCCCTACAGGGACAATGGCAGCACTTGGGTGGCTGCCAGGCCACAGACAAGCTGGGAAGGGCGTTCCCTCTCCATCTCGATTTTTAAGGATCCTTCCAACCCTTCCCATGGCTGAGGCCCGCTGTCCCCACCCTGCTGTCCCCACCCTGCTGTCCCCACCCCACTGTCCCCAGGCCGCGGGGACACCCAGGCTGGCTCTGTGGGATCCCAGGGGTTCTGGGGCTGCCATCCATTAGCAATTCCAGCAGCCCTGCAATCCATCCCGGTCATTTCGGGATCACCAGCCGTAACTCAGCCCGTTCCGCGCTCCGATCCCATTTTTCATCCATGTTTTATTCATGGAGGGGGGGTCAGGTTTATATCGAAGGATCAATAAAAGCCTCCATCACGGCGCATTATTAATTAATAAGGAATCCATTATCTGCAGCCAGCCCGGCCGCTCCCTCGGATTTTCTCCCTGGAGAAGCTTTTTGGGGGCAATTCCGAAAATTTATGGCCTGGTCGATCCCCTTCCCTCCCTCCCTCCTCCTGCCCAGGGATAATGGGAACTTTATTTAGCCCTGGCTGTCCTTTGTCCCCGTTGATGTCCCCACTGATGTCCCTGCCCTGCCTGGATCCTCCAACAGCCCCGAAATCTGTGGGAAAGGCTCGGGAAAAGCATCCCGAGCTCCGTGGGATTGTGCGCTCCATTTATTTTGGATTGTTTGGCTTTTTTACCTCTTTTTTTTTATCTCTGTGACACCGTGGCCGGACAGGGAATGAGTTTGTGGCCACCTCCAGGACTGGGCAGTGATGGGGACATCACCTGTGGGACAGTGAAAATGGAGGCAACAAAATTAAGGAAAATTCAGGATAAATCCATAGGAAACGCAACCCCCAGCACCAGAACATCTCAGCCTCCTGCTCCAACCCCTCCTCTCCCTCTGGAATTCCGAAAAAAGGATTCCCCAGCCAGCATTTTGATTTTTTGGTGTTGTTTTGCCTTTGGGAAGGGCTGGAAGGACAATTCCTGCAGGTTTTTATGGATTGCTCCTTCCAGAGGTGCCCAGGGATGGGGAGATCCCACCAGAGGCATTCCTGGGATCCCAAAGAGCTGGGAATGGGCATGAGGGGATGGATTTGCCAAGGAATCCCTGGGAAGGGCCAGAAAACCTCTCCAATTAATTTGGGACAGCACTGGTGACCCTGTCCCCACCCCACACAGCACCTGCTAATAAATCCAACCCTAATCAGCACTAATTAGCACTAATTAATGGACAGGGAAGGATTATCACGGAAAATCATAAAATCTTTTGCCTGGGAAAGCCCTGGGACAGGTTGGGATTTTGGGAGAACAGGAACTGCTGGATTCATCAAGAAATGAGCCCAGCTCAAGCTCTGACCTCCCCCAGCTAATTAGCAGCATGGTAATTAATCATTCAGCAGCTTGAATGATGTGGTTCCCCCCTCTGCTTATGCTGGAAAACACCAGGATGGGAATGATCCGTGCTGGGGGCTCATCCCAGATGGAAAATCAATAAATGAGGAAACTCTTGCATATTGAAAATGGATTTTCCTCCCTGGAGCCCTTGGAATTCAGGAGCTTTCAGAAGAGGAAATCTGGGGATATTTTGAGCCAATAAATGCCTTCAATTCCAAGTTTAATTTAATTTCAATTTTGATTCCAGTTTCAATTCTATTTCTATTCCAATTTCAACTTCATTTCCAATTCCAATTTTGATTTCAATTCTACTTCTGTTTCTAATTCTATTTATATTCCAATTTCAATTTCCATTTTGATTTTGATTTTGATTCCAATTTCAATTTCAATTCCAATTCTAATTCTAATTCCAATTCCAAGTCAATTTTCATTGTTCTTTTAGTTCCATTTTAATTTTTTAGTCCTAAAAACCTTAAGTTTTCCCTCCTTTTTTTCCTTAAATAACAGCAGCACTTCCCAACCTCTCAGGCATCCAAAACCCAGCCAGCAGAGTTTGGGAATGTTTGGGCCAGAGATAAATCTGGGATAAAGGTTTGGATGGATACTCCTGGAATAAACATCAGCTTTGTGTCAGCTCCTTCCAGCCCCGGAGTCTGAACAAACTCAACCACCAGGAATTGATTTTCTAAAAATGTCAAACGCACACAAAAAATAAAAATAAAACCCCCAAACCCGCCGCGGACAAAAAATGTTGGTTTGTGGGGAATAATTGAGCTCCTTTCCTGCCTCCCCAAAAATCGATGGGAAGAGGACAAGGAAAAACACAGTGGGCTCTAAAGTGTAAATAATGAGAGGATGCGATTTAGAAATGGCTCAGCATGATGGGGCCGAGGCCAAATTTCCTCGGAATAAAGCTGGGAATGCATCAGCTTCCACGTGAGGAGGCTGAAAATGCAGGAATGAAGGGAAAAAAGGGGAAAATGGGGCAGGGAATGAGGAGGGAAGGAGAGGAAGCGGCTATGGAAGAGCAGCACTCACTCAGGATTGTTTTGGAGCAGAAAACACGGGAAAGAATGAGGGGAAAACATGGAATTAAATCCAAGTTTGATGCTGGAATACACAGAGAAGGATCTTCTCAGGGTTTGGGGTTTTCCAGGGGGTTTGGGAAGGGAGGAGGGGAAGGGATGGGAAGGAGCAGGGATCATCCCATCCCATCCCATCCCATCCCATCCCATCCCATCCCATCCCAAAATCCCATCCCATCCCATCCCATCCCATCCCACAATCCCATCCCATCCCATTATCCCATCCCATCCCATCCCATCCCATCCCATCCCATCCCATCCCATCCCATCCCATCCCATCCCATCCCATCCCATCCCATGGATCCCATCCCATCCCATCCCATCCCCCATCCCATCCCATCCCATCCCATCCCATCCCAAAATCCCATCCCAAAATCCCATCCCATCCCATCCCATCCCAAAATCCCAAAATCCCAAAATCCCAAAATCCCAAAATCCCAAAATCCCAAAATCCCAAAATCCCATCCCATCCCAGATGATCCCTCCAGGTGATTGAGCATCAGGAACAGCTGGGAACCTGCTCCCCTAAAAACGCTCTCCAATCCCATTTCCATGCAAATGTCACCTCCATAAAAAAATTCGAATTTCAGTTCAGGCTCCGAGCTGGAATTGCTGCAAAACATGTTGGGTTTGGGAATAAATCCTGGGTTTTTTCCACAGTTTTTGAGTTCCCTGGTGCTCCTTGGATCCCCTCCAGTGCTCTCTGCTCCCATCAGTTCCAAATTCATGAGCTGGGGAGATCCAGCTCATCCAGCAGTCGGAATTCCCAGCCCTCATCCCTTCCTTTTGCCCATTATCCTGGGAATGTCACCCTTGGAGCTGTGGTGGCAGTGCCACCCTCCCTGTCCCACTCCATCCCACTGGAGCATCCTATGATGGCAATTCCCTCATCCCTTTCCCACTGGGATGAATCCTGGAAAGGACCAGGAGACAGTTGGGATTCGGGAATCCAGGAGTCCTGGAGAAGGAGCAGTGGAGCCAATCCCCTTGGAATTCCAGTGGGAGGACCTGGAAATTCAGAAATTCAGGAAAATTCCAAAACCAGCTGGAAAACAAGTGTAGGGTCCCAGAATCCATGAAGGAGACACACAGGAATGCCACGGGAAATGCTCCAATCCCAAGGACAGGCAGATCCCACACGGATGCAGCAGCTTCCCAATGATCCCACCCAAAATCCACACGGGCAGCAGGGCGGGAGTGGAAAAGCTGCTCCCAGGGGAGTTCTGCCACCCTAAAACTGGGAATTGTCACTGTCACCACCCCATTCCCTCCTTCCCAACATCTTCCCACGCTCTGAACCCACATCCCTGGGTGTTGTGGGAACGGGAAGGATCCCAGTGGAATAACTCTGGAACAAACGGCACCACTGGGCTTTTAAATGAGATTTTTTAGGGCTTGTTTTGATATTGTTTTTATTCCGAATCCCCCAAAGACTCGATCCCAATTCCCCTTTAAACGGGCAAACCATAACATCGGGAATTTGCTGCGGATCCGAGATGGATTGAACTTCTCCATCGGAGCCTCCTTTTGCAGGGAATTTATCGATGCCCTAAATTCCCCCGGCTGGGTTTGCTGTGAGTGCCATAACACGTCCTCCAGCCAATCTTTTATCCATCAGGCTTTGTCCTGCTTTTTGGGGAATATTTATGGACTGGGAGATGTTCTGGAAGAGGGAATGGCTCCTGAGGGTGTCTCCCGCTCTCCCTGGCCACAGATAATTTGCAGGAATGTTCAGTCCTGCTCCAGGCTCTGTTTTTGAGGATTTTTCAACTTAATTCAGGCTCAAAATTTGATTTTAGGCACTCCCGGAGCCCCTGATTTCCCAAAAAATTTACTCCATGTAAAAGGGGATGTTAAAGCTCAACCAATCCCAGCTGGAGATTTTAAACTCCATTTTCCTGCATTTTCCTCTGATGGGAAAAGCATCAAGGAAATGGGACAGGTGAACAGAGAGGAATTTTCCCGGATTGCAATTCCCATTCCAGTGGTTCTGGCTGGGAAAACGAGCAGAATCCAACCCAAGCTCAGCTGCTTCCATGAAAAAGGAAGGAAAAATCCGGCTGGAAAAGCACCCAGGGCTCCCAAAATTTCAATTCAAGCTTCTCCTCCAGCCCTGTCAGCAGCCAGGGAGCTCCATCTGCTCCCCAATCCCGCCTGGAGTCAGCTGGCAAATCCCACCTTCCTTCTCCACGGGCAGGTGCCAGGCCTAAAAATATTCCCAGAAATTTCCTTGGCAGCCTCCAGAAAAGCTGGAACAGCTTTGCAGGATGAGGCCTGGGAAGGAGCTGAGCCGGAGTTTTTAGTGGGATTGTTGGTTTGTGGTGTGCCCAAATCCAGGATTCTCCCTTCTCCTTATTTGCTAATTAATTCCAGCAAATCAGCAAATCCCACCAGGAAAAAACAACCCCAAACCCCAACCCCAGTGTGGTATCCCAATTATCCCAGTGTTTTTCGTGATCCCATCAGGAAAAACCAACTCCAAACCCAATCCCAGTGTGGTATCCCAATTATCCCAGTGTTTTCCATGATCCCATCAGGAAAAATCAACCCCAATCCCAACCCCAGTGTGGCATTCCCAATGATCCCAGAGTGTTTTCTGTGATCCCATCAGGAAAAAATGACCCCAATCCCAGAGTGGTATTCCAGTGATCCCAAAGTGTTTTCCATGATCCATCCAGAAAAAACGACCCCAATCCCAACCCCAGTGTGGTATCCCAATTATCCCAATCCCAATCCCAATCCCAGTGTGGTATCCCAATTATCCCAGTGTTTTCCATGATCCCATCAGGAAAAACCAACCCCAATCCCAACCCTAGTGTGGTATTCCAATGATCCTGGAGTATTTTCCATGATCCCACCAGGAAAAACCAACCCAAATCCCAACCCCAGTGCCACATTTCCAATGATCCCTGGGTGTTTTCCCTGTTCCCATCAGGAATTAAACCTGGATGGTTGCTGAGGGGGGAAATCAAATTTGGGATTAATTGATTTGAAGTCTGCGGGAATGAGTTGTTCCCATATGGACTCTGGATGATCCCTGGAAAAATCTGGGTTCTCCTTTCCAGCAGCACAACTCGGCCAGGCTGAATTAACCAGGAAATGCAGGGTTTCCATAATGAAATAAAATAAAATATAAAATAAAATGGAACAAAATGGAATAAAATTGAGTAAAGTGGAATAAAATGGAATAAAATCAAATCCCTGGAGTCACTGCTGCCGGAACCATCAGCGTTCCCAGGAGTGAGATCCCTATCCAAGGAAAGCAAGAGGCTGTGGCTGCACAAATTAGATTTCCCCAGGCAGCAGCTTAATTAAAACTATCGAGTGTTCCCAGCTTTTGGAAATTAACTTGGAAAGTGTTTGGATAAAAAAAGCCTGGATGGGTTTTTTGTTCCTTTTCTTCTCTCTGGAGTGGAGGGAAAAGAAGAAAAAAAGGGATTTTTTTTTCCCACCTCCTGGATTCTTTGGAGGGCAGGAAGCAGCAAAGGGGGGCTGATTCTTATTGGGATAAACCTGGATTCATCAGGATCTTGGGTCAAATCTTCTCCTAAATCTCTTATTTGGAGCTGCTTGGATTTTTTGGGGACGATTCCTCTGCTCTTAATCCCAACCCCGTGCTCTGAAACACCATGAAAATCCCTAAGGAAAAATAAAAAAAATAACGCAGTCAACACTTGATCCAAACAAGAGGAGACGGGAATAAAAAAAAAAGGGAAAAACCCCTTGGAAGCAGAGCAGGAGCTATTAGGGAGCATCAGGAGGAATCAGATCCAGCGGGATGAAGAGGCTGCTCCAAGGAAACAGGAGTGGGATGATCCCGAGCGGAGCCACAGCCTCGTTCCCGCGGGAATTCCCGGCAGGTTGGAGGTGAATTATTCCCAGCTGCGCTTCCTCGGCTCCGATTTCACGGCCCAGCGGTGATGGAGCTGCTGATATTCCAGAGGGGGATGTTCCCACCTGGAGACTCCGAGGGAAGGAGGATGGGGAAATATTCCATGGCTGAATAGTTCCTAGAGGGATCCTGGTGGGGATTTATGGAATAAAACATCTGGGAAAGAGGAGCAGGGAATGTTGATCCCCATGGGATCCCAGTGGAGATTTATGGAATAAAACATCTGGGAAAGAGAAGCAGGGAATGCCGATCCTATGGAGGGATCCCAGTGGAGAATTATGGGATCAAACATCTGGGAAAGAGGAGCAGGGAATGCTGATCCCATGGAGGGATCCTGGCAGGGATTTATGGGATCAAACATCTGGGAAAAAAGAGCAGGGAATGCTGATCCCATGGAGGGATCCCAGTGGAGAATTATGGGATCAAACATCTGGGAAAGAGGAGCAGGGAATGCTGATCCCATGGAGGGATCCCAGTGGAGATTTATGGGATAAAACACATCCAAGGGAGCCTGGGATAGGGATGTGTCACTGGGAATGCTGATCCCGATGGGATAACACTGGAATCTTCTCAGTGCCAACCTGGATGGGCTCCATGAGCCTTGGTTTTCCCAAAATCTCACCCCATTCCTGACTTTTGGGATGGGACACTCCGGAGTCTCCAGCTGTGCCTCCGTCAGCATTCCCAAATCCCAGCAGGGATACAGGGAAAGGGCTGGAATTCCCTCCCAAAGGAACCTTCGGTGATTCCACCCAACCCCTCCATCCCAGCCCCAAATCCCAGGAAAAATGAGGTCAATTTTCACCATTCCCCACAGGGAAAAATGCCCAAATCCCAGGAGATTAAACCCAAATCCCTCCCAGCGCCCATTTTCCATGGGCATCCAGCTGGAACCAGCCCCGGAATTCCAGGGAAAAAATAAAACCAGCAGTAGGGCCGGACAGAGAGAAGAGAAGTAAGAAAGAAATATTCATAAAAAATCCTTGGATAACACCAAATCTCCTCCCCGGAGGACGATTCCAAAGCCATTTTTAATTAACTCCGCGTTCCGCCGGAGCTCAGCACGGAATTATTGTCCATTAAATAAACACGGGCTGATTATTGGGAACACATTCCCAGTGCCGCAGGTCACGGCTGCGAGCTGCTCCCGACACTTGTTCCCGGGATTTTCTGCTTTGCTTTACATTTATGGGGGAAAGGAGGCGGTTTAGGGGGAAAAAAACATCCCTGATCCCTAAAAATCTTGGGATTTTCCCCAGCATAGGGGTTGGGTGGGAAAAGAGCAGCTTTAGGGGAAAAGCATCCCTGATCCCAAAAAACTTCAGGATTTTCCCCTGGCAGAGAGGTTGGATGGAAAAGGAGCAATTTTAGGGGGGAAAGCCATCCCTGACCCTGGAAAATTTCGGGATCTCTCCCTGGCATAGGGGCTTGGTGGAAAAGAAGGTGATTTATGGGGGAAAACCATCCCTGATCCCCCAAAAACCAGGATTTTCCCCAGTACAGGGGTTGGGTGGAAAGAGAGCAACTTTAGGGGAAAAGCCATCCCTGATCCTGAAAAAAATCGGGATTTTTCCCTGACACTGGGGATTGGTTGGAAAAGGAGCAATTTTAGGGGGAAAAACCATCCTTGATCCCAAAAAATTTTGGGATTTTACCCTGGCACAGGGGTTGGTGGAAAAGGAGAAATTTTAAGGGGAAAACCATCCCTGACCTGGAAAATTTTGGGATCTCTCCCTGGCATAGGGGGTTGGTGAAAAGAAGGTGATTTATGGGGGAAAACCATCCCTGATCCCCAAAAAACCAGGATTTTCCCCAGTACAGGGGTTGGGTGGAAAGAGAGCAACTTTAGGGGAAAAGCCATCCCTGATCCTGAAAAAAATCGGGATTTTTCCCTGACACTGGGGGTTGGTTGGAAAAGGAGCAATTTTAGGGAAAAACATCCCTGACCCTGGAAAATTTCAGGATCTTCCCCTGGCACAGGGAGTTAGTGGAAAAGTAGATGATTTAGAGTGGAATATTATCCCTGATGCTGAAAAACCTTGGGATTTCCCCCTGGCACAGAGGGTTAGGTGGAAAAGGAGCAATTTTAGGGGAAAAAACCATCCCTGATCCCAGGAAACCTCAGGATCTTTGCCTCCACAGCATTTTTCCACAAGCCAGGGAAGAGATGATTTCTTTTTTTTTTTTTCTTCCATAAATTGTAATTGATTTCTTTTTTAATGGAATATTGTAATGGAATATTGTCCAATGTGCAGAGACTCCCAGGATAAATTATTCAGCAGCACGTTTTTAAATAATGCAGCCGCTTCCTGCTCGGATTTCCTGCTCCTTAAAACCCGGGATGGGAAGGAATCTCCACCTCTGGAGTCTCCATCGTGCTGTGCTCCGAGTGAAACTGCTGGGAATTAACAGTTGGAAAGGTGAAAGTTCATTAAAGTCATTATCCAGAGCCTGGATCTGCTCCTTGCTCCAAGAACGGAGCAATTCCCGTTTTTCCAGGGGATCCAAGTGTGGAGGTGGCAAAGAGGAGCTGGAAGTGGAGGAAAATCCATCCCAGTGAGGATGAGGTGATCCATGGGAGGGGGGAAACCCTGTATAGGAATTCCTGACTCCTGGAAAGTTGTTGTTTTTCCCAATTCCCATCAGTTATTCCAGTGGGGAAAGGGGGAGATTCCAGGCAGGACCTTGGGCATGAGCAATTCCCGAGCATCCCTCGGATGTTCTGGGAATGCTTCACTCTCAATTTCCCAGCCCCTTCCTCAGAACTTTCCAGAATTTCCAAATCCAGAAAATCCATAATTTCTGAAATCGCCTCCACAGCTGCCTTGGGGAGGCAGATTCCAGACCTGGATATTCCCATGATCCACGTCTGCCTCAGTTTCCCCTCTCCATAATCAGGGCATTTCCAGTGATCCTTGGATCCCAGTGCCACCATTCCTACATGGAAAAGAGCTCCAGGCTGCTCCAAAGGCCCTCCCACATCCCAGGAGGATCCTTGGGGGAAAGACAGCAGCACAATTCCCAGGGAATTTGCTCCAATCTCCCCAAAATCAATGGATTCAATCCCAAATTTTCCTGCTGGGACACTCCGAGCTTCAGCACATCCCCAGAGCTGAGTTCTGCTCGTTCCGCTTCCCTTCCCAAATCCAATGAAATCCCTTTATTGCTTCCCTTTGGACACAACTCCTGGCACAATTAGGGAATAATTTCCAAGAACAAAATAATTGCCTCGTTCCATCCTCCCTCTCCAAGGGTTTCGGCTTCCATTCCACTTTCCCTTTGTTCCCATTGGGATTAAGAGGGAGGAGGAACTCAACCAAATCCCTAAAAATAAAGGGAAAAACCCAACTGGGAGCTCTGGAATGGGGCTGGAGCCTGCGGGAGGGAAGAGCTCCAGCAGGATGTGGGAATGGGGCTGTGATCCCGGATATCCAGGAGCTTTCAGGGCTCCTCTCCTCATCCTAAGGCACAAATCCCTCATTTCCTCAGCTCCCAAGGACCTGTCTTGGCTTTGATTCCCTCATTTCCAGCAAATCCCAGCTCTTGGCTCCTTAGCTCCTTGCCCATCCCTGATTTTGGCTCCTTTTGGATCCTCTGGATCCACCCAGGCTGCCTCGATGGATCAGGGACGGCCCAACCAGCACCTGTTGGATCCCTGATCCTCATTCCCAGTTCTGCCCATCCAGGCACATTCCAGCTGCTTTTCCAGCAGGATTTTTCCTCATTACCAGCCCAAATCTGCCAGGATTCCAGGTTGGACACAGAAGTCGATGCCGCCTGTTCCCTCTGACGGATTCCCGAAGCTCCAGGGATCCAATCAAGGGAAGGGACATAAATCACGTTAATTAAAGCATTCCCAACCCCCTTCCCTCTGCAGCCCTCAGGATCCGGCCACGGAATGGGAATGTGCCCTCAGCATTCCAAGCACTGCCTGCTGGCTCCCAGAAGCTCCTTGGAATTACTGATTTCCTGGGCCCGTTTTTCATGGATGTCGCAGCCCTGGAGCATCGGAGCGCGGCCGGATGGGTTTAATCAGCGGGTCTGTGCTGGGGCGTGTTTGGGAATTGTGGAATCATGGAATGGGGAGGGATCTTAGAGCCCATCCCTGGAATGGGGCACCTTCCCTATCCCAGGATCCCCAGCTCGCCCTTGGACACTTCCAGGGATGGCAGCAGGAATCAGGATCCTCTGTTTTCCCAGGATCCGTGCCCTTTGTTATCCAGGATCCCGCCTCTTGCTCCTTAAATCCCGTGAATCCCGGCATTCCGGCACGTTTTTAGGGATTAGAATCACTAATTAATGGCTGAGTGAGAATTCTGCTTCCTGGGGTGTCCAGACACACTCTGGAATTTGGAATGTGGGGTTTGGAAGGTGTGATAACTGTGGGATTTGGAATGGGGAATGTGGGATTTGGAATGTGTAACAATGTGGGGTTTGGAATGGGGAATGTGGGATTGGGAATGTGGGATGTGGGGTTTGGAATGTGTAACAATGTGGGGTTTGGAATGGGGAATGTGGGATTGGGAATGTGGGAATGTTGAATGGGGAATGTGGGATTGGGAATGTGGGATGTGGGGTTTGGAATGTGTAACAATGTGGGGTTTGGAATGGGGAATGTGGGATTGGGAATGTGGGATGTGGGGTTTGGAATGTGTAACAATGTGGGGTTTGGAATGAGTGACAATGTGGAATTTGAATGGGGAATGTGGGATTGGGAATGTGGGATTTGGAATGCGGGATGTGGGGTTTGGAATGAGTGACAATGTGGAATTTGGAATGGGGAATGTGGGATTTGGAATGTGGGATGTGGGGTTTGGAAGGTGTGATAACTATGGGATTGGGAATGCGGGATGTGGGGTTTGGAATGTGTAACAATGTGGGATTTGGAATGGGGAATGTGGGATTGGGAATGTGGGATGTGGGGTTTGGAATGAGTGACAGTGTGGAATTTGGAATGTGGGATGTGGGGTTTGGAATGTGGGATGTGGGGTTTGGAATGTGGGATGTGGGGTTTGGAATTAGCGACAATGTAGGATTTGGAGTGGGGAATGTGGGATTTGGAATGTGGGATTTGGGGTTTGGAATGAGTGACAATGTGGGGTTTGGAAATGTGTAACAATGTGGGGTTTGGAATGGGGAATGTGGGATTGGGAATGTGGGATGTGGGGTTTGGAATGAGTGACAATGTGGGATTTGGAATGGGGAATGTGGGGTTTGGAATGTGGGATGTGGGGTTTGGAATGTGGGATGTGGGGTTTGGGGGTTTGGAATGACACTGTGGAATTTGGAATGGGGAATGTGGGATTTGGAATGTGGGATGTGAGGTTTGGAATGCGTGACAATGTGGGGTTTGGAATGGGGAATGTGGGATTTGGAGTGGGGAATGTGGGGTGTGGAATGTGGGATTTGGAATGTGGGATGACAATGGGGTTTTGGAATGGGAATGTGGGACTTGGAGTGGGGAATGTGGGGTGTGGAATGTGGGATTTGGAATGTGGGATGTGGGGTTTGGAATGAGTGACAATGTGGGATTCAGAATGGGGAATGTGGGGTTTGGAATGTGGGGTTTGGAATTTGGGATGTGGGCGTGTCCCCCTGCCTGGAGCTGCCCCCAGCTCTGTGGAGCTCCAGGCTGGATTTTGGGGATCATGGCGGGATTATCCCGCTCTGCTCCTCCCTGGAACGCCGTCAGGCCTGGCCGTGTAATGAGCTTGCAAATCCACGAGAAAAAAGCCAGGACAAATCCAGGGCTGCTCCAGGGATGAATCCAAGCTCAGAACAACCTGAGAAAACCTCCTGGAGCCTCGGGCACTTCCCTAGTTAGGCAGCCAAAGTTTGGGATCCTCATCTCCAAGTTTTTCCCTTTTTTTTGTTTTTTTCCCAAAATTCCTGTCGGCTCACACGTGGGAAGCTCCTCAGGGCTGGGAAATCAATGTCGCCTCTGGGATCCTGCGCTTCCAACTGGCAGCAATCCCATCCAGGGATTAGCGAGGGATTAGGATGTGGAACAGAACTGATAATTAATTAATGAGCAGCAGGGATAATGAGAACCAGCAAACCAGGATCATCGGATCCAGATTTTTAGGGGGAAAAAAAGGTTGGAAAAGCTCTGCTGGTGCCTCGTTCCTTTTTTCTCGCCTCCAGAGCCAGATCCTGCCACCATTCCCTGCTGGTTAAACTGGGAAAATCCCACAAGGAATGCAGGGATTCTGATGGGATCCACTGGGAGATGGGGAGTGGAGATTGGAGCTCCAAGAGGATTCCAGGTATTTGTAGGAATCCTGAGGCCAAAATCCAGCATCCTCCAAATTTTGGGACACACACAGGTAACAGAGACATCCCAGCTCCTGCTCCAAGGGTGGGAAGTGAAGAATCCCAATCCCAGTGGGAATCCCAGTCCCACCTCTCCATGAAATCCAGGACAGTGAGGAAAAGCAGGAGGGGAACAACACATGGGGATTCCTGGGAATGGCTCCACAGGATCTGGGAATTCTCCTGGAGACACTGGGCTGCCTAATTTGGATGGATCTGCCACGAAATCCCAGAGAATTTGGATGGATCTGTCACCAAATCCTGGCAAATTTGCATGGATTCACCACTGATTCCCAGCTAATTTTGTTGGATCTGCCACCAAATCCCAGCAAATTTGGATGGATCTGCCACCAAATCCCAGCAAATTTGGATGGATCTGCCACTGAATCCTGGAGAATTTGGATGGACCTGCTGCCAAATCCTGGCACTGCCGGAAGAGGCAGGAGCTGGAAAATTTCCCTCTGGAAAACTGCACCTTACACAGGAATTCCTGGGGCTCGGAGCCTCCCGGCTCCTGCAACTCCTCTCCAGAGCAGGAATTGCAGAGCCCAGCAGGAATTCATTTTCCATGGGGTGAGGAGGGTGAAGGCTGATCCCGCCTGGAAAAGAGCAGAGCCGAGCATCCACCTTCTCCTGCTGGGAAAAATAATCCCCAGCGCATGGAAATGATCAGGGATAAACACAGAATTCCCACGTTCCAGCTGGATCTGCCTCCAGAAGGACAATTCCCATCCCCAACATCCAGCCCCGGCCATCTGGATCCGATTTTTTTTCCTGGAATTTATCCTCCAGCACATCCCAGGAGTATTTTTTTCCCCTGGCCGCACAAGCTGCTGTTGCTCCTGGTTTCCCTCTGCCCTATCCCTGTTTTTCCAGCTTATTTATGGAATCATCACACCATTGATTTCCTGACAGCTGCCCTGACCTTTCGGATTTTATAAAATCCAGCTTTTTTTCCACAGCTTTTATTCCCTGCGCCTTGGCAGCCCGACGAAGGTGACGCAGGGAATTATTGTGGATTTTTCCGGCTCCTGGGAAGCCACAGGATCCGTGTGGGAAGGGGCTGGCAGCAGGAACAGCATCCATCACCTTTTCCAAGCGAAGGGCGAGCGGCAGGAGGTGGATGGAGCCCTGCTGGGATGCTGGTGACGCAAGAAATTCCTTGGAAAAACAGCTTGTACATGGAATTAACGGGGATGGCGGCGGCACAGATCGGCCAGGTGGTTTGATCCATAAAAAAAAAAAAAAAATGCCTCATCCAGGCTCCGGGAATTTTGCTGTGCTCCCACTTTTCCTCTCCAGGAGGAATCTCAGGGATTCACGGGGAGTTTTGCCTCTGGAAAAGGGAAAGCAGCCGAAGACTGAAGGGAAAGTGGAGCCAAGGAATTAAATCAGCTCCGTATGCAAAGGGGTTTTTTTCTCAGAATTAGGATTCCAGTGAAAACACATGGAAACAGCCACAATTCCCAGCCGGGCGGAAAACCACAGCGTGGGAGGAGGGGGGAAAATCCCCTAATCCCACTTTTCCCGCTGGTGGCTCAGCAGGAAATCGGGAATGACGCCAATGCCGAGGGATGGACAGGGAAGGATGGGGGGTTTCCAGCCTCTGGAATCCCGGCTTTCTTGGGAATTTTGGGAGCCTCCAGCATGGTTTTTTGGGGATCCCAGGAGTGGCTGGAGCAGGTTGGAAATCCCTGGAATAAATCAGGATGGGATCTCTGAGCAGTGGGAATTGTGCGGGGAAAATTGAAATTGATGCTCTGGGAGCTGCTCCAGAGCCACTTCCAGGGGGGAAAAATCCCAGGAAAGGTTTGGGGGAGGTTGGAATTGGTGCCAGACTTCAGCTTCCCTGTGGGGAGGGGGTCAGTGCCCACAGGTGTCCCCAGTGCCACCAACACCCCCAGGAAGATGGGATCAGTGTCACCAACCCCTTCAGGGGAGGGGACCAGTGCCCAGAGGTGTCCCCAGTGCCACCAGTCCCTGTCTGAGGAGGAGGGGACCAGTGCCCAGAGGTGTCCCCAGTGCCACCAGTCCCTGTCTGGGAGGTGTCTGGAGATGTCCCCAGTGCCACCAGCGCCCCAGGGAGGAGGGGACCAGTGCCCAGAGGTGTCCCCAGTGCCACCAGTCCCTTCTGGGAGGAGGGGACCAGTGCCCACAGGTGTCCCCAGTGCCACCAATCCCATCCAAAGGTCGCTGGCCCGGCTGCTCTCACCCCTTTGTGCCAACCCCAGAGTTCCTCCTCTCACTCTCCCCTCTCCCCCAGCTTTCCCCTTTGGATCTCTCCAGAATTTCGTGGGTGAACCCCCCCCCCCTAATGACAGCGCTAATTACAGAGCTCCATTAACCCCGGCCTGAGGCTGGGGCGGGGTCTAACCGCGCCGCTTTTCCCTCTCTCCAAAAAAAAAATCCCATTTTTTTTTCCCTGCTCGGCAAAACATCCACGAGCGATCCGCAACGCCCCGCGGAGAGCGAGAACCTTCCCGTAATTGCCCGTCCTTCCCGGGGCTCTTAAAAGCTTTTCCGAGGAGGAGAACAGAGGCTCCGTGTCAGCCACGAGCCATTACCCGGGCGGAGGAGCCGCCCTCCCTCGCCCGCCGCCTCGGCCGATGGAAATGTTGGATTTTCCGCTCGCTCCGGAGCCTTTCCCGGCTGGAGAGGCAGCGCCCACCCCAACTCCTTCGTGGGGAGGGGATGGATGCCCTGAGGTGTCCCCAGGGCCACCAACCGCTGCATGGGGCAGGGACCAATGCCTGGAAATGTCCCCAGTGCCACCAACTCCAAATTGGGTGCCCAGAGGTGTCCCCAGTGCCACCAACCCCAAACTGGGTGCCCAAAGGTGTCCCCAGTGTCACCAACCCTAAATTGGGTGCCCTGAGGTGTCTCCAGTGCCACCAGTCCCAAACTGGATGCCCTGAGGTGTCCCCAGGGCCACCAACCCCTACATGGGGAGGGGACCAATGCCCGAAAATGTCCCCAGTGCCACCAATCCCAAATTGGGTGCCCAGAGGTGTCCCCAGTGCCACCAATACCAAATTGGGTGCCCAGAAGTGTCCCCAGTGTCACCAACCCCAAATTGGGTGCCCAGAGGTGTCTCCAGTGCCACCAGTCCCAAATTGGGTGCCCTGAGGTGTCCCCAGGGCCACCAACCCCAACATGGGGAGGGGACCAATGCCTGGAAATGTCCCCAGTGCCACCAACCCTAAATTGGGTGCCCACAGGTGTCCCAGTGCCACCAACCCCAACCTGGGTGCCCAGAGGTGTCCCCAGTGCCACCAATCCCAAATTGGGTGCCCTGAGGTGTCCCCAGGGCCACCAACCCCTACATGGGGAGGGGACCAATGCCTGGAAATGTCCCCAGTGCCACCAACCCTAAATTGGGTGCCCAGAGGTGTCCCCAGTGGGGAGGGGACCAATGCCTAAATTCCCCAGTGCCACCAATCCCAAATTGGGTGCCCAGAGATGTCCCCAGTGCCACCAATCCCAAATTGGGTGCCCAGAGATGTCCCCAGTGCCACCAACCCCAAACTGGGTGCCCAAAGGTGTGCCCAGGGCCACCAACCCCTACATGGGGCAGGGATCAATGCCTGGAGATGTCCCCAGGGCCACCAACCCCAACCTGGGCACCCAGAGGTGTCCACAGGGCCACCAACCCCAACCTGGGTGCCCAGAGGTGTCCCCAGTGCCATCAACCCCTCCATGGGTGTTGGGAGCCCCATGGCAGCGCTGGGGGTGGATTTTAATGGATAATTTTAGGATTATTTGGTGTGGGATTTTAATGGATAATTTTAGGATTATTTGATGAGGGATTTTAAGGGACAATTTTAGGAATATACAGGTGGGATTCCCACCCGAACCCCTCTCAGCCACACCAGGTCAGGGTTGGACATTCCCAGTGTGGATCCCAAAGGAGCTGGAGCAGCTCCAGGTGGGAATGATGGCACGGGATGTCTTGGGGTCAGTGACAGCGCCGTCCCGAGCATCCCACAGGACTGGGGATTGAACCTAAAGATTTGGGATGATTGTTTGGAAACACTGAGGGGTTTTGGGATGCTCTGTGAGCCTCATTTGCAATCACAGCCCGTCCCCACCCGTGGGATGGCGGGGCTGGAACGGCTTCAATCCAAACCCTTTTCCAACAACTTCAATCCAAACCCTTTTCCAACAACTTCAATCCAAACCCTTTTCCAACAACTTCAATCCAAACCCTTCATCCAGCAGCTCCTTCCTCGCGTGCCCGAGATCAAACCGCTGCTGACTCACAACGCCTCATTAGCGATTCGCCCCTAATTAATTCATCTCTTGATGCTGCCGGGTCGCTCCTGGGCGATTCGCATCCCTGGATCAGCCCCGATCGCAGCCAGGAATGATCGGCCAAAAATCCGCTTTTCCCCTCGTTTTTCACTCCAAGAGCTGAGCCTGGAAACCCCCAAGGATTCACCAGCTGGGCTCGAAAAATCGGAATTTTGGGAGCAGAGGAACAGGGAAACAAAGGGAAACTGAGGCACAGATTAATTCTGTGTAGATTACATAGATTAAAATACACATTTTATAGATTAAAATACACATTTTACAGATCTAAATGCACATTTTAAAAGCTCAAATCTGGTAAAAATTGATCCAACCAGAGCACTTCCAGCCTCTGTTCCCTGCTGGGATATTCAGCCTGTGGCAAATCCAGTTGGGGTCTGGAAAACTCTGATAAAATCCGGATTTGGGGCTGGAAAGGACTGGACAATGTCCCTTTGTCCCCAGAGGAGCTGGCAGTGAATCCAGGCCCTCTCTGATTCCTGCAGAGGAATTTTCTCTCAGCCTGGAATTGCCTCCAGTTCCCTGCCTGATGCTTCCCAAAGGGGTTTGGAGGGAAAGGAATTCCAGGGATGGGCATAGGAATTCAGGAAGGGAAGGCAAAAACACGGGAAAAGTGCCCTGAGGGATGCTCCAAATCCAACATTCCTGAATCCCAGGAATGCTCCAAGCCTGACATTCCCTATCCCCATGGATGCCCCAATCCTCGCATTCCTGCCTTCCAATCCCAACATTCCTGGATCCAAAGATGCTCCAACCCCAAAATTCCCATCTCCAAGGGGTTCTCCAACCCCAAAATTCCCATCTCCAAAGGGTTCTCCAACCCCAAAATTCCATCTCCAAGGGGTTCTCCAACCCCAAAATTCCCATCTCCAAGGGGTTCTCCAACCCCAAAATTCCTATCTCCAAGGGATTCTCCAACCCCAAAATTCCCATCTCCAAAGGATTCTCCAACCCCAAAATTCCCATCTCCAAGGGATTCTCCAACCCCAAAATTCCCATCTCCAAAGGATTCTCCAACCCCAAAATTCCATCTCCATTCTCAAAGGGGTTCTCCAACCCCAAAATTCCCATCTCCCCAAAAAAGGATTCTCCAACCCCAAAATTCCATCTCCAAAGGATTCTCCAACCCCAAAATTCCATCTCCAAGGGATTCTCCAACCCCAAAATTCCCATCTCCAAGGGATTCTCCAACCCCAAAATTCCATCTCCAAAGGGTTCTCCAACCCCAAAATTCCCATCTCCAAAGGATTCTCCAACCCCAAAATTCCATCTCCAAAGGATTCTCCAACCCCAAAATTCCATCTCCAAGGATTCTCCAACCCCAAAATTCCCATCTCCCAGGGGTTCTCCAACCTCAAAATTCCCATCTCCAAAGGGTTCTCCAACCCCAAAATTCCATCTCATTCTCTCCAAGGGATTCTCCAACCCCAAAATTCCATCTCCAAAGGGTTCTCCAACCCCAAAATTCCCATCTCCAAAGGGCTCTCCAACCCCAAAATTCCCATCTCCAAGGGGTTCTCCAACCCCAAAATTCCCATCTCCAAGGGGTTCTCCAACCCCAAAATTCCCATCTCCAAAGGGTTCTCCAACCCCAAAATTCCCATCTCCAAGGGATTCTCCAACCCCAAAATTCCCATCTCCAAGGGGTTCTCCAACCCCAAAATTCCCATCTCCAAGGGATTCTCCAACCCCAAAATTCCCATCTCCAAAGGATTCTCCAACCCCAAAATTCCATCTCCAAGGATTCTCCAACCCCAAAATTCCCATCTCCAAGGATTCTCCAACCCCAAAATTCCCATCTCCCAGGGATTCTCCAACCCCAAAATTCCCATCTCCAAAGGGTTCTCCAACCCCAAAATTCTCATCTCCAAGGGATTCTCCAACCCCAAAATTCCCATCTCCAAGGGTTCTCCAACCCCAAAATTCCATCTCCAAAGGATTTTCCAACCCCAAAATTCCATCTCCAAGGGATTCTCCAACCCCAAAATTCCCATCTCCAAAGGGTTCTCCAACCCCAAAATTCCATCTCCAAGGGATTCTCCAACCCCAAAATTCCCATCTCCAAAGGATTCTCCAACCCCAAAATTCCCATCTCCAAAGGGTTCTCCAACCCCAAAATTCCATCTCCAAAGGATTTTCCAACCCCAAAATTCCCGTCTCCAAAGGATTCTCCAACCCCAAAATTCCCGTCTCCAAGGGATTTTCCAACCCCAATCTCCCCCTCCGGATGCTCCAGCCCCATTCCCCACCCCTCAATTCCCAGCAGGATCCTCTTCACAGGGCCAAGCACCTTCCCTGCAGCCTTTTCCCTGTTTCTCAGGGGTTTTGGGATGGGAATTTCACTCTGCAAGAGCCTCAAACTCTCCCCTCCTTCTTTCCCCGCCAGCCACCCCCAATTTTCCATATTTTCGTGCCCTTCCTTTGTTCCACCTCCTCCTTTCACACCTCCCCCACGTTCCCCCCCAAATGTCACTCCAGGAGAAGAAAAAGTTGGGCCGAGAACCCAAAAGACTCAGAAGCAGCAGGAGAAAAACCCAGCCAGGATTATTTTTAACAGGAACGGGAGCAATTCCCACCCTAATGATTAGCGTGGATTCATTTTTCCTACCAGGAGCAGCTCCCGGGATAACGGAGAGGAGCAAAACCAGCAAGGAAAGGGCAGATTTTCCCAAATTTTAATTGGATTTTCCTGCAGGGTTCAGCAGATCCAGCAGCACCTCGTGTTCCTCTGGAGTGGTGGGAATTTTTCCTGGGAATTTTGCGTTGGGCTGGGAGAACCCCCAGCAGGGGGAGGTTCAGGGCTCTGTAGAGGAGGATGAGGGAATTGGGATCATTCCCAGATTTTCCAGGTGGCCTCAATCAGCTCCAATCTGTCCTGGATCCCTCTGGATCATCCCTGGGATCTCCTGGATGAGGAGGAGCGGGATAAGGACAGCGGGATTTTCTCTGTGCGCTGGGAAAATGGGATGGGATGAGCACAGCAGGGTGGGAATTCAGGATGGGAGAGGCTGGAGGGGCCACAGCCCCCAAAACAACCACACTGTGCCTTCCATGGAAATTCCAGGCTGGAAAAACATTCCCGGTGCCTGGAGATGTTCCACCAAACCGGGATAACGCATTCCCAATGCCTGGAAATCATCAGGAATGTTCCATTAAACCGGGATAACGCATTCCCAATGCCTGGAAATCATCAGGGATGTTCCATTAAACCGGGATAACGCATTCCCAATGCCTGGAAATCATCAGGAATGTTCCATTAAACCGGGATAACGCATTCCCAATGCCTGGAAATCATCAGGAATGTTCCATTAAACCGGGATAATGAATTCCCAATGCCTGGAAATCATCAGGAATGTTCCATTAAACCGGGATAACGCATTCCCAATGCCTGGAAATCATCAGGAATGTTCCATTAAACCGGGATAACGCATTCCCAATGCCTGGAAATCAACAGGAATGTTCCATTAAACCGGGATAACGCATTCCCAATGCCTGGAAATCATCAGGAATGTTCCATTAAACCGGGATAACGCATTCCCAATGCCTGGAAATCAACAGGAATGTTCCATTAAACCGGGATAACGCATTCCCAATGCCTGGAAATCATCAGGAATGTTCCATTAAACCGAGATAACGCATTCCCAATGCCTGGAAATCGTCAGGAATGTTCCATTAAACCGGGATAACGCATTCCCAATGCCTGGAAATCATCAGAAATGTTCCACTAAATTTGGATAACTCATTCCCAATGCCTGGAGATCATCAGTGATGTTCCATTAAACCGGGATAACGCATTCCCAATGCCTGGAAATCATCAGGAATGTTCCATTAAACCAGGATAACGCATTCCCAATGCCTGGAAATCATCAGGAATGTTCCATTAAACCGGGATAACGCATTCCCAATGCCTGGAAATCATCAGGGATGTTCCATTAAACTGGGATAACGCATTCCCAATGCCTGGAAATCATCAGGAATGTTCCATTAAACCGAGATAACGCATTCCCAATGCCTGGAAATCAACAGGAATGTTCCTTTAAACCGGGATAACGCATTCCCAATGCCTGGAAATCATCAGAAATGTTCCACTAAATTTGGATAACTCATTCCCAATGCCTGGAGATCATCAGTGATGTTCCATTAAACTGGGATAACACATTCCCAATGCTTGGAGATCATCAGGGGTGTTCCACCAAACTGGGATAACACATTCCCAGTGCCTGGAAATGATCAGGAATGTTCCACTAAACCAGGATAATGCGTTCCCAGTGCCTGGAGATCATCAGGGATGTTCCACTGAATTGGAATAACACATTCCCGGTGCCTGGAATGTTAAACCCAAGCCCCTAAAGCGGGATAACGCAGGGTTCCACATCCAAGGATCCCAAATCCAGGCTCATCCCTCCCTTCCCATCCCCGCTCCCCCACCCTGACCTCCCTGCTCCCGCTTCTCCCACGGCTCAGCACTTTTTCCATGTGAAATAAATGTTATTTTCTCCCCGGCCGGAGCCCAATTCATCTTCCTGTCAGGGGGAATCACGGCGAGAGGGCGAGAGCAGCAGCCAGCGAGTGCTTACACACGGAAAAATGGGATAACGCAGCTCCCAGAAATCCTCCCTTCCCTGCTTAATCAGCCTCAAACACGGCTTGGCAGAGAATTTAACCAGAAAAAAATAAAAAATTAAATGGGAGGTGGAAAAAGTGATCCCGGTCCCTTCCCCGGCCTCTTTTGTTCCGGAAAACTCTGGGAGATTTTTATCTTCCCGTGAAGTTTTATTGGAGCTGATGGTGGGAGGGCGATCCAATTAAACTCCTCCTAATCCCGTGCTCAACTCCACAGCCCCGGTGGGAGATGGGGAATGGATCAAGGTGACAAATGAGGGGAGATAAATGGGAGCATTTAATGGAAAAAACGGGATTTAATTGGGAAAGTTTGAACCCCTGGAACTGGGGATTTTGGCTTTCTGTGTTGGGAGCTGGGAAAGCTGGAATCAAACATATCCAGGGATTTTCCTGCTGCCAGGTGGGGCCAGGGATGCCCCAGGTGAGCTGAAATAGTACAATTAATAGATTCCTAATTAATGCATTTAATAGAATTGAAGTTTCTAAGAGGCTTCACTGGGGACTCTCCCCCCAAGGAACAGCGTCTCTGCCGGAGCAAACAAATCCAGGGATGTGTTTGTCCAACCTCGACAACGGATCCATGGCATTCCCAAATCCAGGATTGTGTTTATCCAACCTCGACAATGGATCCATGGCATTCCCAAATCGAGGATTGTGTTTATCCAAGCTCAATAACGGATCCATGGCATTCCCAAATCCAGGATTGTGTTTATCCAACCTCAACAACGGATCCATGGCATTCCCAAATCCAGGATTGTGTTTATCCAACCTCGACAATGGATCCATGGCATTCCCAAATCCAGGATTGTGTTTATTAAAGCTCAGCAATGGATCCATGGCATTCCCAAATCGAGGATTGTGTTTATCCAACCTCAGCAATGGATCCATGGCATTCCCAAATCCAGGACTGAGTTTATTAAAGCTCAATAATGGATCCATGGCATTCCCAAATCGAGGATTGTGTTTATCCAACCTCAACAATGGATCCATGGCATTCCCAAATCCAGGACTGAGTTTATTAAAGCTCAATAATGGATCCATGGCATTCCCAAATCCAGGATTGTGTTTATCCAACCTCAGCAATGGATCCATGGCATTCCCAAATCCAGGATTGTGTTTATCCAACCTCAGCAATGGATCCATGGCATTCCCAAATCCAGCAGCCCAGCCCCTCCTCATCCTCCATGAAGATGAAGATCAGGGAATCATGGAATGCTTTGGGTTGGGAGGGACTTCAATCCTGTCCAGGTCCAATCCTAACACTTCCCAACATCCCAGGTTGCTTCTGCCTGGCCTTGGACATTTCCAGGGATCCAGGGGCAGCCATGGCTCCTCTGGGAATTCCATCCCAACCCCTCATCACCCTTCCAGCCAGGAATTCCTTCCCAATATCCCATCTGTCCCTGCCCTCTGGCAGTTTTGAACCATCCCCTGTGTCCTGGCACTCCATCCCTCCTTCCCAGCAGATTCCCAATGTCCAGGGCTGTTCCTGCAGCACCCACAGAGGGATGGGAACACAAAACCCTGGAATGGTTTGGAAGGACCTGAAATCCCACCTGGTGCCAACCACGACACCTCCACTGGCCCAGGGTGCTCCAACCTGGCCCTGGACACTCCCAGGAATGGAGCAGCCATGGATTCTCTGGGAATTCCACTTTTGCATCATAACCCAACCCCGTGCTCCAACTTTTCCACAAAACCCTGGGAAGAGGCAAAACGAGGTGAATCCCCCCAAAGCTGCTCGGGGCCGGTTTCCTGGGAACAACATCCCTGCAATCCACGTGCTCCCCTCCCGTTCCTCGGAGCAGAACTGAGCTTGGCCTTGAGCAGGAGCTGCTGCTTTTAATTCCCTTCCCACTGAGTCACCCTCCCTTCCCTTCCCTTCCCAATCCGAGCTCGGCACTCCAACGCACCGCAGCTATTTTGACACACTGAGCAAATATCAATTAATTCGCCTCTCAGAGAGGAAAAAAAAACCCACAAAACACACACACACACACACAAAAAAAAAAAAAAGAAAGAAAGAAAGAAAGAAAAAAAAAAACCTGAAAAGAAAAGCTTAATTGAAAAAAATCCTGGGCCAGATTCGCAGCCTGGCGTTTGCCAACACAGCCGCGGTTTTAAGCTCCGCTGTTCCTCAAGCGCTGCGGATTTTGTGGCTCCCCCGAGGAAAAGATTTCTCTGGAGGAGCTGTGTGAGTCACCCGAGTCAAAACAGGGGGGGGAAAGGGAAAAGAGGCACTTCCAGAAGGGTCTCAGCTCCCGCTGGCTGGTCTGGGATGAGGGAGGTCACGGGAGGAACCCAAAGCCGGGATCCATCTGGAGGCTGCAGAAAAAGGACAAGGACACGGATTTGGGGACCAGGAATGCTGCAGTTGTTGGGTTCATCCCCAAACAGCCCCAAAACCCCAAATCTGCCCCAAACCTTGAGGGTCCAAGAGGCTTTTGTGGGCCTCCCACCACCTCCCTGGCAGGAGCAGCGGGAATTTCTTGGGAATAAACAAGCCCTGAACCCTCAGCCCCCACAGAAGGACGGGATTGAGTCAATCAGTGGCTTTGACTCAGAGAATTATTTTGCTGTTAAAACGCAATTAACTGACGAGTCCTGGCTTTGTCTGGGGGCTTTTCCTCTGCAAGGACGTCACCGGCACCAGGAGGGGACACAAAGGCTCCTGGCCCTCCTGCCAGAGGATTGTTGGAGCAGGAAAAGGCACCAGGAATGAAATTCCAGAGTGGTTTTGGGTGGGATTGAACCTTAAATCCCATCCTGTTCCACTGGGCCACCTTCCATTATCCCAGGTGATTCCAGCCTGGCCTGGGACACTTCCAAGGATGGGCCAGACACAGTTTTCTCTGGGAATCTCCCACTTATTCCTGCCTTGTGGCAGTGGGAATCCATTCTCCTTATTCCAATTTGTTGCTAAACCTCCTCTCCCCCCACCCCGACCAAAAAAAAAAAAAAAAAAAAAAAAAAAAAAATCTGTGGTGGGAAAAGGGGAATAAAAAATCCCCACACCCCAAAAAAATCTGTTCACACTCTGACACCCCTAATTAGGGCCACCCTTGGAGCAGCACAGGAGGGATTTTAAATTTCAAGGAAAAGGCAGAACGTGCCAGACTCGCCGTATTTTTAGTCAGCACACCCCACACTTCCCACCCGCCACTCGCAGCCCTCTGCTCTTCACAGCTGCCCCGAGCCGGGAACGTCAGCGTCTCCCGAGTGAGAACGGGAGCAGGGAAAGGTTATCCAAGCTGTCAGGAAGGGTTTCCCTCTCCCGGAGACGGGAAAACAGCGGAATGTGTTGGGCGTTGGCGCTAACGAGGAGCCGGTCCTGACGCTGAGCGCGGGTGACACCGGGGACAGCCCTTGGTGGCAGCGAATTCCCGCGGTGCCCGAACGGATTATCCCGAGTGTCTGGAGCTGGGAAGCCCCTCCTGGAGAATATTCCAATGGTTCCAGCGTGGTTTGGAGAGGGGATTTCTAAAGGGAAGGGATGGATTTGGGATGTTTCCTCACTGGGAAAATTTGGGTCGGACTCCCATTAAATGTTTGCTCCTCAGTTTCAGGAATTTGTTTTCCCCTTTGACCAAAATCCCCCAGAGCTTGATCTTAGGACAGGAATTCGCGGTTTCACGTCACAATGGGATTTTGGAATGGTTTGGGTTGGAAAGGACTTTAAATCCCACCAGTCCCGTGGGCAGGGACACCTCCCACCACCCCAGGTGGCTCCAAGCCCAGGGACGTGTCCAAGGAACAACTTGGACCAGGAATTTGGGATGCTGGGGGATGAGAAGCTCAGTTTGGCCCAGAAATCCAACAGAGTGCTGGGATGAGCAAAGACTTGGAGTTGTTGGAGAAGGGAAAGGTCCAGGGAGAGCCCAGAGCCCCTTCCAGAGCCTGAAGGGGCTCCAGGAGAGCTGGAGAGGGACTGGGGACAAGGGATGGAGGGACAGGACACAGGGAATGGATTCCAGGGATGGATGGGATTTTTGGGAAGGAATTCCTGGCTAGGAGGGTGGGGAGGGGCTGGGATGGATTCCCAGAGGAGCTGTGGATCCCTGGAAGTGTCCCAGGCCAGGTTGGGATAATCTGGGAGAGTGGGAGGTGCCATGGCTGGACGTGGATGGGATTTGTGGTCCCTTCCCACCCAAACCACTCTGGAATTCCCCAATTCCATGATTCTCCCTCAGCTGCTGACATCCAGGCTGTCACTCCTCCATCCCCAGCCCCACATCCCAACTCCAGATCCCATTTTTCCAGTGCTGGAAGCATCTCCTGGGCCCTGTTCCTGCTCCCATTCCCAGATTTCAGGTTTTGGGGGCGGCTGCGATTTCCCAGCGTTTCCCACAGGCAGCAGGTGCTGCCAGGGAGGATAAAGGATCAACAGGGATAAATATGAACATGGAGCCACTGGAATCCGCTCGGATCCAGAGCTCCGGCCTCCAGCTCTGCTCTGAAATGTCAAACCCAGCATTTAAACCTGTCCTATCCCATCCAGAATTAAACCCTGCATCAAACTCACTATTTAAACCTTTCCTATCCCATCCAAAATAAACTCCAGTAACCAAATCCAGCATTTAAACCTGTCCTATCCCATCCAAAATAAACTCCAATAACCAAATTCAGCATTTAAACCTGTCCTAGCCCATCCAAAATAAACTCCAGTAACCAAATCCAGAATTTAAATCCATCCTAGCCAATCCAGAATTGAACTCAGCACCAAACTCATCATTTAAACCTTTCTCATCCTTGTTTTATCCGTCCAGATTTAAACCCAGTACCAAATCCAGCATTTAAACCTGTCCTAACCCTGCCCCACTCCTCTAAAATGCAGCCCAGGATCCAAACCCGATATTTAAATTTAGATTACCCCGACTCCCATCTCTGATTATTTTTAATTCCTTTTCCATTTGTGCTACCAGAGACTTTCTCCTTTTGTTGGGAATTAATTTGCTCTAATTTAGAGAAGCGTTTTTGATTGCTTTTGATTAAGTTTAACAAGCAGGGAGGAAAAAAAAAAGAAAAGCTGCAGCTTTAGACATCAAAGCAAACAAATCCTTGGGCTGGGCTTAATTAATAACGGCTGGCACTCCCCGAACAGGGAATTTATCCATTATGGAACAAGAAATTCCGTGTTGGAATCATTAATCCACAGGAAAACACGGCCTGGGTAAATCCATGGATTTCTGGGAGGCGAAGGCGTGTGTTGGTTTAAAATCTGGGATTTGGGGTGATGCTCAGGAGGAAAAAAATGGGAATTTTCTGTCGGAGAGGAGAAAAGCAGCACGTGGCTCCCACTGGAAGGACAGAAATTCCCAGTTTTTCCTCTTCCCTGTGAGATCCATGAATCCTTTTTAACTCCCAAAGTAGGCCAGGACAGAATTCCAGAATTCCAGGCTCAATCCTGCTCCAGCCAGGAGTGGGAAGCAAAAATCCCGGTGTTCCAACGGCTTTTTTTAGGAAAACCTCCCATAACTCAGGCTGGGAATCCATTCTTGGAATCGGATCCTAAATAGGAAATTGGATCCTAAATTAAGAATTGGATCCTAAATTAAGAATTGGATCCTAAATCAGGAATTGGATCCTAAATCAGGAATTGGATCCTAAATTAAGAATTGGATCCTAAATCAGGAATTGGATCCTAAATCAGGAATTGGATCCTAAACTGGGAATTGGATCCTAAAGTGGGAAATGGATCCTAAACTGGGAATTGGATCCTAAACTGGGAATTGGATCCTAATTTGGGAAATAGATTCTAAAGTGGGAAATGGATCCTAAAGTGGGAATTGGATCCTAAACTGGGAATTGGATCCTAATTTGGGAAATAGATCCTAACACTGGAATCAGATCCTAACCCAGCTTCTCTCAGGATAAGGCATGGAATGCTCTGGAAGCTGCTCCTCTTAATTACCCCAATTAGTGGAGAAGCTGCGGCTTTTCCATCATTCCCAAGGGAATTTGTGGATTGATCCCTTTGTCGTTGGATTTTATGGATGGAGAGAGCAGGAAATGGGGGATGTGGGGAATAAATGCCCAAGGAAAAGCAAATCCTGGAAAAAGAGAAAAGTCAATTCCAAACCCATGGAATATTTATGGGCCTTGCTTGTGAGGAACTCTGGAAATGTAGCGGAAATTTTTTTCCAGGGAATTTGAAACAGAGAGGGATGGAGTGGAGGATTTATGGGGAGCTTCCAGGAATGTTGTCCCACTGGATACACCCCCTGCATCCCGGGATGCTCCATCCCTCTTCCATCACATCCCATTTCCATTGGATCCAGGTTTTCCCCCCTCTTTTTCCCAAATTCCACGGCCCAGAGATCCCTTGGAATGCTGGGGGGACCTTCCCAAGGGGAGACCAAACTCTTCCCCAAGTTCTTTCCCTTAATTCCTCTCCCTCACCACTTTAGGGATGGAAAATCCCTTTGAAACACTCCAAGGAATCCCAAAAATCCCTTTGAAACATCCCAAGAAATCCTGAAAATCCCTTTCAAACATTCCAAGCAATCCTGGTTGGAAAATTCCTTTCAAGCATTCCAAGGAATCCTGAAAATCCTTCTAAACATTCCAAGGAATCCCGAAATTCCCTTTCAAACATTCCAAGGAATCCCGGCACCACAGCCAAGCCTTCCAATAAGTTTATTCTCTATTTTCAACCCTGGACAGGGTGTGGGAAAGGGAAACCACGGATCTCTCCGTGTTTTTGGGAGCAGGAGAGTGATTTGGGAAGTCAACCGGGATAATTTGGGATAAATTCCAGGAAATCCGAGCCTGTGGGATGTGGATGCCCAACCGGGGGTCGAGGAAAGAAATTTTTATTCCACACAAGGAATTTTCGGTGCTTTTTAATTCAGGGAATCGGAAGGGGAGAGAGAACAAGGAGGAAAGTTGGGAGAGGGGAAATGGGAAGAATGGAAGGGGGAGAGGGGGAAGGAAAACGAGGGGGAAGGAAAAGGAGATGAACAAACAAACAAACAAAAAAAAAATTCCCAAATCCACCCGAGCGGAGGCTCCAAAACAAATTAACGTTGCCGTGGCAACCGGGGGTGTGTGGGCAGCTCCGAACGCACGGAATTAAAACCAGCGTCATGTTCGGCGCTTAATTAAACCCCGGCCCAGCGCTGTCTCCCCGGGACACCAGGAATTCGGGAATTCGGGAATTCGGGACACCTCCGCACTGCCGGGAACGGGGCTGGGAACGCACCCAAATCCCGGGATGAGCGCTGGGCTTGATTCCCAAATCGGGTTGCGGTTGGTGCTCGACCCTCAGAGCCCTCCAGGCACAGGGAAGGGTTGGGAGCAGATCCAGGGGGGAAATTCCAAGGTTTTCCCCCCGTTCTCACTTGATTTTCTCCAGGAGTGACCGCGCGGGGTCATCCAGAGGAGCGCGGGGCCGCGGGGCCGATGGAGACAGCGGAGCCCTTGTTCTTCCCGGGGCTCCTCAGGGATCATCCAGGGGCTGCAGGATCCTCTGGAAAATGCTGCCTTTATGCCTCGAGGTCTGGGAATGGGGCTGGGAGAATTCCTGGAGCTGGGGGATCCAATCCCATTTATCATCCCCGAGAAAAACAGGGAGCAGGACACCGTGACCAGTTCAGCGCCAGCCTGGGGGGAATTCCCTCTTTGGGAGCGCTGGGAAGGAATTTTCCACAGTGCCCCGGGGAAATTGGGATGGTTTTGGGGTTTGATTCCAGAGGGATCCATCAGCTTTTCCACGCACGGGTTTGGAATCCGTGCTGGAGCCACCTGTGACTTCCCAGCTCCTGCCTTAATCCTCCTTGACATCCCAGCTGCTGCTGCTGCTTCCATAATGAATATCCAGACAGGGAATTAGGGCTGGGATTCATTTCACCCACCGAGTCTAATTAAGGGATGCAAAGATGCAGCGCTGGAGCGGGAGGCTGGGAGAATTCCCGAATAAATCCGGGATAATTCAGGAGGACACGGAAAAGGCTCCACGTGGGCCTTGCCCCTTTCACGACAGCAAAACCTCCCCCGGAAGAGTTTTTTCCCGGTTTTCCAGCCCTTTAAAAGGCTCCCAAATCCAAGGAATCCGAAGGCAGCGCCCTGGGATCGTGGGAGGTGTCCCTGCCCCTGGCAGGGGTGGGATGAGAGGAGCGTCAAGGTCTCTCCCGAGCCGAAGCATTCCATGGTTCTGTGAATTCCTCAGCTGGAAAAGGCTGCTGCTCGTGCCCCCCTCCCACGGCGGGGTAACGTCCCAGCTGGCAGGGAATGGCTGTGCCACATTCCAGGGCTTGCTTTATTTAACCCCGTGTGAATCCCAGGAGCTTTTCCTCATCCTCGTGGATTTCTTCCCAAGTTCAAAGGTTAAACGGGAGAGCTTCTGTGGTTCTCATTTTTCCTGCTTGTGTTTTTTGGTTTTGGGTTTTTTTTTTTTTTTTTTTTCCAAGGAGCCTCCAGAATGGCGTTTTACTGGAATTTACTGGGATTTAAACCTCCTCCACTGGAAGATCTGGTCTGTCCTGCGGAGTTTTTTGGGAGGGAAGATCATGGAATCCTGGAATGCTTTGGGTTGGAAGGGATTGGAGGGATCAGCCCAGTTCCAGCTCCGACACCTCCCACTATCCCAGGTTATCCCAACCTGGCCTTGGGCACTGCCAGGGATCCAGGAGCAGCCACGGATTCTCTGGGAATTCCATCCCAGCCCCTCCCCACCCTCCCAGCCAGGAATTCCTTCCCGATATCCCATCCATCCCTGCCCTCTGGCAGTGGGAATCCATTCCCTGTGTCCCATCTCTCCATCCCTTTTCCAGCTCCCCCAGATCCCCTGGATGAAAAACCAGTGACATTCCCCCTCCAATCCCAAACAGCTGCAATCCTCCCATCCCTCTCCCACATTTTCACCCTTTTTCCCTGAATTTCCAGGACTCTGCTTCCAGGAGAAACCTCAGAACACTAAAACCCCATATTCCAGCAATAAATTAATCCCAACTTTCCAGAAAATTCTTCCCCCTTCCCGTTTGAGACTCCCTCCTGATGTCTTCCCAGATTTCTCCTCCAAAGATCCGCTATTTTTAAAACCTTCCCTAAAACCTTTTTCCATCTATTTTTTCCTCCCTGCTCCCACTGCTTGGCATTTCCTCTGAGGAGCATGGGGACTTTTTAACTGCTCCAAAAATCTGGATGCAAAAAAAAACCTCCTGGAATATTTCCTTTGGAAGGGCCCAGCTGGGATTTATGGCCCCGGGCACAGAGAGAAGGAATAAAAACACCTGGAGAGGCAAAAATTCCTTAAGGAACCAAATTTCCCTGTCAAAATTCACTGAGTGTTCCTGGCTGCTCCCAGGAATCCAGGCATGGCCAGGAGGGAAAATTTGGGAATTCATGTGGAATATTCCAGGAAATGCTTTGCTCTCCAAAGAGGTTAAAAGGCTTTTTATTCCCCTTGGAATTGCTGCTCCAAGGAGCTGTCTGGAAATGGGAAAGAGGAGGGAATTCCTCATGGAATTTTCCATTGGAATTTGAGGATTTTTGGCACCACAAGATGACCCCAGGGAAACAAAATATTCCTTCGAATGCCTCCAGAATTCCAAATTATCCCACAAAACCCTCACTTCCCAGCAATTCCTCCTCGGAACAAACCCTGTGACATTCCCACCCCAGCTGATCCATCCTGAAAAACCCCAGGACGCTCCTTTTCCCCCCAAACCCAACATTCCAAGGACAGGAGGGCGATTCCAAGCTGGAATTCTGGAGCATTAATTGGGATTTATCCTCTCCTTTATCCCAGGAAGGAAAAGCTCTCCCAGGAAAAGCTTGAGTGGATTTTTTTCCATTATTATTTTATACCACATCCCGAAAAAAAAAAAAAAAAAAATAAAATTGTGTTTTCAGCACTTTCTCCTATCGGGAAAGTAATTGAGTCCAAATGAAGAGGGAATTATCTCTGGAGTTAATTATCCATCCCGGCAGCCGGGGTTACATCCCAGCATTTTCCACTTCCACAAAAAGCACTGGAATTCTCCTCTCCTGTAATTAACGTGCTGGGAATGTGGTGGAGGAAGCACCAGGGGCTGGATTTTTGGGTGGAGTTGGGGAAATTTTGGGGATCTGAGTGGAGAGGGGATGGGAATTACTCCAAACCCCGGAATAGAGAGGTGCTGGAATCGCCATTCCTGGAGGGAATATTGGAATCACCATTCCTGGAGGGAATATTGGGGCAAAACCCTTTTCCAGTGCTGGAACTGCCATTCCTGGAGAAAATCTTGAAGTCACCATTCCTGGAAGGAATCCTGGAGCAAATCCTCTTCCTGGAGGGAATGCTGGAGCAAATCCCCATTTTCCAGTGCTGGAATTACCATTCCTAGAGGAATTATTGGAGCAAGACCCCATTCCCAGTGCTGGAATTGCCATTCCTGAACGGAATTCTGGATCAAGACCCCATTCCCAGTGCTGGAATTGCCATTCCTGAATGGAATCCTGGATCAAGACCCCATTCCCAGTGCTGGAATTGCCATTCCTGAACGGAATCCTGGATCCAGACCCCATTCCCAGTGCTGGAATTTCCATTCCTGAATGGAATCCTGGATCCAGACCCCATTCCCAGTGCTGGAATTTCCATTCCTGAATGGAATCCTGGATCCAGACCCCATTCCCAGTGCTGGAATTGCCATTCCTGAACGGAATCCTGGATCCAGACCCCATTCCCAGTGCTGGAATTGCCATTCCTGAACGGAATCCTGGATCAAGACCCCATTCCCAGTGCTGAAATTTCCATTCCTGGAGGGAAACCTGGATCAACACCCTTTTCCCAGTGCTGGAATTGTCATTCCTGGAGGAAATATTGGAGCAAAACCCACTTCCAGTGCTGGAATCTCCATTCCTGGAGGGAATCCTGGAATCTCCATTCCTGCAGAGAGTCCTGGAGCCAATCCCTGTTCCCAGCACCTCCCAGTCACCCCAGGACCTCCATGGATCACAGGGAATACCGGGAATCCCCAGTGGATTGGAGACAATTCCCTGACCTTCCCAAGCAGTTCCTGCTCCTTCTGGAAAAGCCTGGAGCACTCCCAACTTTCTCAGGAAAAATCCATGCTGGAATTCCCAGCCTCCTTCCCAGGGAAACCCGGCAGCCCAAACTGGGATTGGCTGGGAACTCTGGGATTGGGAATCACCCCCAGGAATGACCCCAAATTTTGCTGTGGAGCTCCCAAATCCCTTTTTTTTTTTTTTTTTTTTGGCTTCCTCACACCTGGCTCCAGCTCCAGGAAAAAACAGAGGCCGGAATTCCAGGAGAGCCGGGATTTGTTTGTGTTCCCAGTGCCAACGCCCACATTCCCCGTCAGATTTTCCACACTGAAAAAGGGAATTTTCATCCCTCCCTCCCTTCCTCTCTCCCTCCCAAACTCCAAAATAAGTAAAAAAATCACAAATAAATTAAAAATATTCCAGCCCCTCACTCTTCCTGTGCCCCAAATCCCAACATTTTCAGGTTGTCTTGGGAGAAAAAAATTCCAAGCCCCATCAAGGAAGGGGCTGGAATTTGAAACCTGAAATTCTTGCACATAAAAATTCCCAAAATATCACCAAAAAAATGGGAATGCAGCTCCTTGTTTGCTGTCTCCTGCAGGAAAGAAAAGGCCAAAAATTGTTGAATTCCAACCCAAATCTTGGAATTCCTGCGACTGAAGGGTTCCCGTTTTTCCTCCCCACCAGATATCAGGATTTTTATGGAATCTTGGATTTTGGGGCTATTTCATTCCTTGGTTTGTTCTTGGTTTATTTTGGTTTGTTTTTTTTGATTTTTTTTTTTCCATTATAGACATCATTAAAAAAAATAAATTTTCCAATAATACATTTGGAAGTTGTGGGAATCGAAGGAATTAAAAAAAAAAAAGAAGAAGAAGGAAAATAAAGGGACAAATGGGAATTAAAAAGCCACAGGATGGGTAGGGTTATGTATATGGGAATATCCATAGGTTATGTGTATATAGGAAATAAAGTGGGAAGGGAAAATCAGGAATTCCAACCCTGGATGGGTCAAAATCCACTCCCAACCCAAATTCCAAATAAAAACTGAAAAATAAAAAAGGAGAATGGAACCTCTCCCCTGGAATGATTGAAAACATCAGCACAGCCTCACACGTTTCACACCAGTTTCTTTTCTCTTCCATTCGGAAAATCTCCGAGGAAAAATCCCAACCAAAATCCCCCAAAACCCAACGGGAAGAGCTCCAGGAGTCCTCTCCAGGTGGCTCCCGATGGCGCCTTCATCCTCCAGGATGTTCCCACGTGGAATCCTCCGTGTCCCTGTGGCCACCCCGGCGCAAAGACTCCTGAAATTCACCTTTCCCAAAGCTTTTCTCCGACTTTTTTTCCTCCCCAGCACCGCTGGCATCTCCAGACCCGCATTCCAGGAGTTTTCCCAGGAGCCGCTCCGGAAAACCAACCCGGAAAAGACCAAAACAAAAACCCATAAAATCTGGGAAAAACAAAAAGTAGGAAGAAAACCACCAAAGTTTCCCAGCGTGCTGAAGGGTCCTGCTGCCTCTCCGGAGCTCGGCATTCCCGGGATTTGGGAGCATTCCAGTCTGTGGCACTGGTGGGCACTGGTGGGCACTGGTGGGCACTGGTGGCACTGGTGGCACTGGTCAGAGTGTCCCCGTCCCACCGGCCGCTCCTTCCCGCCCCTCTATAGCCCCAGTGCCGGGATCAGGACGGGAATGAGGAGCAGGATCCGGCTCTCCCGGTGCCGGCTGCTTCCCGCCTTGGGATCCATGAAAGTCTTCTGGTCCGGCATCACATCCGTGGTCAGCTGTGCCTGGGAAGGAGGGACAGGAGGGGGATTTTTAGGGCAAAGCGCCCCAAAGTTGGGAAACACCTCTCCAAGGGTGTCGTTCCCAAGTTGTTTGGGAAAGAATTCCCAGTCCTAGGATTCCTTCAAGTACCTCGGAGTAGCACAGGCTCTGCTCCTTGGATTTGTTGGGTTTCAGGCCTTGTTCCTGGCAGGAGAAATTGGGAATGGTTAGGGTGGGAATGTGCCCCTGGAGCTCAGAATTCCCTGTGGGAATCAGCTCGGAGCAGGTGATGGAGCACAGGGAGATTTGGGAAAGGCTCAGCCCATCTCAGCTCAGGGGGTTCAGTGGGTTCCAGTCTCAATCCCACCGTGATCCTGCCAGGAATCCTGCTGGGAATCCTGCCTGGAATCCTGGGACGCCCCACCAGTCCCCATCTCACTCCTCTGCATTCCTGCGACATCCCCAGCCATTCCTCAATCCCATTCCTGGGACATTCCCCAATCCCATTCCCCAATCCCATTCCCCAATCCCATTCCCCAATCCCACTCCCCAATCCCATTCCTGGGATATCCCCAGCCATTCCCCAACCCCATTCCCCAATCCCATTCCTGGGACATTCCCCAATCCCATTCCCCAATCCCATTCCCCAGTCCCACTCCCCAGTCCCATTCCTGGGACATTCCCCAATCCCATTCCCCAATCCCACTTCCCAATCCCATTCCTGGGATATCCCCAGCCATTCCCCAACCCCATTCCCCAATCCCATTCCTGGGACATTCCCCAATCCCATTCCCAATCCCACTCCCCAGTCCCATTCCTGGGACATTCCCCAATCCCACTCCCCAATCCCATTCCTGGGATATCCCTAGCCATTCCCCAATCCCCAATCCCATATCCTTCCCATTCCTGGAACATCCCCATCCATTCCCCAATCCCATTTCCCTCCAATTCCTTTTCCACCCAAAGAACAAAACATGGATACCCAAGCCCAGCCCTTGGCAAGACAGCATGAACTTTCCAGATTTCCCAAAAACCCTGGAATTCCATCTCCCAAACGAGGAGAGCTCAGTCTCAGAGAATCACCTCACTAGGAGCGGGAAGACAGGCGGAGAATCCCTCCCGCCGCATTCCAGACTCCAAACACTGCCCGGATCCCTCCATCCCCCGGATGAATCCCAGCAGGACATTTTCCCACCCCATGGGACGCAGCCAATGTCCCAGAGCCCCCCCAGCGCCCCCAGTTTGGGCGGGGCCGCACCTGGGGCGAGGTGCAGGTGCTGATGACGCTCGTGTCGTAGGCGGTGTTGCTGTCGTTGACATCGTCCGGCAGCGCCGGGCTCTTCTCCGCCTTCGGCGCCACCGTCACGGCAGGACTGGGATTTTTGGGAACCACGTTCATGTCGGTCCCATTCCCAAAAGCTTGGATGGCGTTTCCTGGGAGCGGGAGAGGTTTAGGAAGGATGGGAATGGTAAAAGGGCGGGAAAGGAGCGGGGAGGGAAAGCGCCTTACGGAGACAGGGATTTTCCGTGAAATCCCGCAGGAATTTCTCGCAGTCCTCCTCCATGTTCCCGCTGCCTTTGCAGGAGCACCAGGGTGAGATGGTGATGCTGGTGGTGCTGGCGTCCACGTAGTTGGGGGTGATGTCAAAGCCTGGCGAGGAGGAGGGAACGGGGATGAAATTCCGGTGGGAAAAGCCATTCCCGATCCCGGCTCCCAGCACTCACCGATGAGCCCCGCGTAGGAGCCCAGGCACGCCTGGAAGTTGTCCCCAGGACAGCTGGTCAGGGACTGGAAGGTGGCCTGGCAGTTGGTGTGGTAATCGGCCAGCCGGGATCTGCAGAGGGGGAAAAGTTGGGAAAACGACGGAATTTCAGTGCTGGTTCCATCCCAGAGCGACTCTGCAGCCGAAAGGAATTTTTAAATGGGATAAAAATGCCCCATTCCCAACATGCTGTGAAATTCCAGGGCAATCCAGGCTCTTTGGTTGGATTATCCAAGAGAGGACAGGATCCTGGGAATGGCCGTGCTCATCCACACCTCACATCCCAAAAAACAGCAGGAACATAACCAGAATCTCCTGGGGAAGGGATGGGATTGGGGTGGGTGTGAGGGGCTGCTCCCTGATGGGGGTTGAGGATGAGAAAGGAGAAGGAGCTGGGGATGGAGCAGAAATTCCACGGAAAACCAGGGTCCTGCAGCTCTGCTGTGGTGTGTGAGGCAAGGAGGAAACTTCCTCCCTCTCCTTCTTCCCAAAATAAAACTCCCCCATCCCGAGAGCGTCGTGTCCATGTTTATTCTCCTTCCTTGTGCCCCAGCCCATGGAGGCTCTGGGGGCTCCCATCCCACTCCCATTCCCAGAGCAGATCCTCAGCTCCTGGGGGTATTTTCCTTGCACAAAGCCCAGAAAACTTTTCCAGGATTTTTTTTTTTTTTTTTTTTTTTTTGGGATGCTCCACCTCCCCTGCAGCCAAACCTCATCTCAAGGGTGGGAATGAATCCAAAAACCTGCTCCTTCCCCAGCCTCTCCACGGGAGAGGAATAAAACTTTCCGACAGCATTTCCCTCTCTTCCCAAATCCGAGGCGAAGGGACGTCAATTCCCTGCAGGAAGCGCGGCGAGTTCAGCGCCAGGAAAATTTGTCACCGCCGCTCCCCGGGGCTCTGCTCCCGGCCCGGGCTTCCTCCCAGGAAAAGGTTATTCCTTCCATAATCCATGAGGATGCAGCTGGGAAATCCTTCAGGAATATCCGAGCCAGATGTCGCTCTCCCCGCTGGACACGGACTGGGATTTGCTCCAGGAATAAAAGCTTGGCCTGGGCATGGAGGATTTTGGCTTCCAAGGGGCTCCGAAGAAATGAAAAAAAAAAATGAAGGGAAGGAGAAGGAGCCAAGTCCAGCTTAGCAGGAACACGGAGGAATCGCTGCCAAATTGCTGCTGGCAGCTGGAGGATGGCCTGGAAAATTTGGGAAGAGCTGGGCTGGCTCTGGATGAGGGATGGGGAGGAGGAGGGGGATTTTTCCCACCCCAAAAAAAAACGCCAAAGGAGTGGGGAAAGGGATTAAAAATATTAATTCTGGATATACACTCGGATCTCCCATCCCAAACCTGCTCCAAGGGCTGGATTCCCAATTTAGGGGTTCCCAAACTGCTCCTCTCAGATTCCTGGAGGAAAAATCTCAGCAAAGGCAGCGTCAGGATGCCGAGGTTTAACAGATCCTGTTCCCAAATCCATCCCTTCCCAAGGACCTGGATCCCTGCAGGGCACCTGGACTAAAATATCCTGAATTTAGGGGGCTTTTAAATTCAGTACCTGTGTTCCCAGGGCATAAATCCCAGATTTAGGGGGTTCTGTGCACCTGTACGTTTATCCCAGGTGCATAAATCCCAAATTTAAGGGACTTTGTGCATTCTTTCACACACACCTGGTGCAGATATTCCAAATTTAGGGGACTTCTGGTAACTGTAAATATATCCCAGATTCACAAATCCCAAATTTAGGGGACTTATTTTACCTGTACATTTATCCCAGGTGCATAAATCCCAAATTTAGGAGATTTTTGGTATTTGTACATTCATTCCAGGTGCATAAATCCCAAATTAAGGGATTTTTTTGTACCTTTAAATAAATCCCAGGTGCATAAATCCCAAATTTAGGGGACGCTCTGATGCTGAAATTTTCCAAACATGGAGGTTTTGGGATCGGTTTGGGTTTGGGGGTTTTTTGGTGATTTTTTAAGCGCTTAATTGAGCGTTAATTACTCCCATCCCCCGACCTGCGGTGATAACTCAGCGCGAATCCAACCCAACAGCATCTTGCTTTTCCATGAATATTTCATGGAAAAGACGCCGGGATTCCTCCAGAGGTGGAATTTATTTTTTTTTCACGGGCAATTTACAGGGACTGAGGGAATTTTTTTTTTAAAAGCTGGGAGAAATCCACTCCCCCTCTCCTGCCGAGCCGGGGATGTTCAGGAAGCTGCGACAACACGGAAAAAACTCGGCGAGACACGAAAATCCCGCTGGGCATCGCCCTCCCAACGCTCCCGTCCTGCTGGAGAGGGATTCTTTTGAAGCCGGGAGATGCTGAGATTAAAAAAAAATTCCCCTCAAACGCTCCCAGGTAAATTCAAAGAGTCCCAGGGAGCGCGAGCAGCTGAAGGAAAGAGGGAATAAAACTCGGCTTTTGTGGATGACCCGCTGCCAAATGGAGCAAGCAGTTCGCAGGGGAGGGAAAAAAGATCAATGGATGGATTTGTTTTATTCGGGAAAAGTTGTGAGGGGAGAGGAGGCGCCTGTTCTGGGCTGAGCCGCGGGAGGTTTGAGGGAAAAAAGGGAAATTTTTGTCTCGTTGTTCTGAGGCTTTCGGCTTCAAATCCAGAGGAATTTCCTCATGGAATGGAGGTCAGGTTTTGGAAGGGGCTTTTGGAGGGGAGTTGCCATCGCTGGAAGTATCCAAGGATGGTCTGGAGGAGTCCAAGGATGGTCTGGAGGTGTCCAAGAAGTCCTTGGGGATGTCCAAGAAACCCCTGGAGGTGTCCAAGGAATCCTTGGGGATGTCCAAGGAACCCCTGGAGGTGTCCAAGGAATCCTTGGGGATGTCCAAGGAACCCCTGGAGGTGTCCAAGGAATGGTTGGGGGTGTCCAAGGAACCCCTGGAGGTGTCCAAGGAATCCTTGGGAGTGTCCAAGGAACCCCTGGAGGTGTCCAAGGAACCCCTAAAGGTGCCCAAAGAACCCCTGGAAATGTCCAAAGATGGCCTGGAGGTGTCCAGGGAAACCCTGGATGTGTCCAAAGAACCCCTGGAGATTCCCAAGAAACTCCTGGAGGTGTCCAAGAAACCCTTGGAAGTCCCCAAAGACCCCCAGAGGTGTCCAAGGAACCCCCAGAGGTGTCCAAGGAACTCCCAGAGGTGACACTCAGAGCTCTGGGTTGGGGACAAGGTAGGGATCAAAGGTTGGACTCTGATCCTAGATGATTTCCCCAACCTCTGGAATTTCTGCTCCTTGCTCAGGGCCACGGACACGGCAGGGAAAAGGCAAACCCACCACAAAAACCACCGGAGAAATTCCCAAAGCGCAGAAAACCCAGCAAGAGGGGAAAAAAAATCAAAACACAACCCAGCGCACCCCCAAAGCCGGGCATTATTAATTAGTTACTAATTAACAACTTCATTCCGCACATTTCAGGCCTCCACATTTTGAGGCACAAAAAGCTCCTCAAAGGCGTTTTTTGGGTGAATTTTTTTTTTTATCCCGAGCCCAGCAGCTCCCCGGGAATCGTTTGATTTTAATTGCGGGCCCGTTCTGTCCCATTGAGCCGCTAACTAAGCCCAACAGGAGATTGTGTTTACACAAGCAAAGCCCGGCTCAAGACAGACTCGCTGTCACATTAAGTCAATACTTGGGAAGCCTCTCGAGTTAATTATTCAGCGAGAATTGACTGATTCTCGTGGTAAGAGCCCGGCGAGCCCGCGGGGAGCCGAGCCCTCCCCCAGCCGCCTCCTCTTGTGAGGGACCGCCCCGGGTTTTGCCTCTTCACTTCCCAAATCCATCAGATTTAGGGATTTTTCACAGATTTTCCAATCCCAAACTGGTTTTGGAGGTTCCTCCACATCCTCTCCCCTCCAAACCCGAGCTCTCCCAACTCCCGTTAAATCCAAGAGTAATTTTTCCCTGCTCTTTCTTCTCTTCTTCTTCCCCAGCCACCTCCTCTTCTGTGTTGCCCCTTCACTTCCCAAATCCACCAGATTTAGGGATCTTTCACAGATTTTCCAATCCCAAACTGGGTTTGGAGGTTTCTCCACACCTGTCCCCTCCAAACCCAAACTCTCCCAACTGCCGTTAAATCCAAGAGCAATTTTTCCCTGCTCCTTCTTCTCTTCTTCTTCCCCAGCCACCTCCTCTTGTGAAGATGCTGCCCCTCCACTTCCCAAATCCGGCAAATTTGGGGGATTTTCATGGATTTCCCAATCCCAAATCAGGTTTGGGCGTTTCTCCACATCCCATCCCCTCCAAACCCGAGCTCTCCCAACTCCTGTTAAATCCAAGAGCAAATTTTCCCTGCTCCTTCTTCTCTTCTTCTTCCCCAGCCACCTTCTCTCGTGAAGATGCTGCCCCTCCGCTCCCCAAATCCGGCAAATTTGGGGGATTTTCATGGATTTCCCAATTCCAAATCAGGTTTGGAGGTTTCTCCACACCTGTCCCCTCCAAACCCGAGCTCTCCCAGCTCCCTTTAAATCCAGGAGCAATTTTCCCTGCTCCTTCTCTTCTTCTTCCCCAGCCACCTCCTCTTCTGTGCTTCCCTTCCACCTCCCAAATCCACCAGATTTGGGGATTTTCACAGATTTCCAAATTCCAAACTGGGTCTGGATTTTTGGGAAATCCATCCTGCCCATGGGACGCATCCCATCCCCTCCAAGCCCGAGCTCTCCCAGCTCCCGTTAAATCCAAGAGCAAATTTTCCCTGCTCCTTCTTCTCTTCTTCTTCCACAGCCACCTCCTCTTGTGAAGACGCTGCCCCTCCACTTCCCAAATCCGGCAAATTTGGGGGATTTTCACGGATTTCCCAATCCCAAATCAGGTTTGGAGGTTTCTCCACGTCCCACCCCCTCCAAGCCCGAGCTCTCCCAACTCCCCTTAAATCCAGGAACGATTTTTCCCTGCTCCTTCTTCTCTCCCTGCTCCTTTTTCTTTCCCTGCTCCTTTTTCTTTCCCTGCTCCTTCTCCTTCCCAGCCAGGCGAGCTCGGGGCTCTCATTACAGGGAGTAATGAGAAAGTTGAGCTGCTGTTTATCAAGGGAACATCCATTACGGTGGCGTTGTGTCTGTGCTAAACAAAGGCCGTGCTGCCGCTCACAAAGCCGCGTTTTGTTCCCATGTTTGGTGTTCCATCAATTCCCAGCCAGCCCGGATCCCTCTCCCTCCTTCCCGAGCCAAAGATCCAGCACAGCCCCGGCCAAAATCCTCTTTGCACAAATATCCCAGAGGGGGAGCATCCCTGAGCTGCCCTTGGCTTAAACACACCAAAAATCGGGATAAAAATCAGAGAAATTTCCAACATCCCCGGTTTGGATGTTCCAACTCCAGCCAAAATCCTTGATACACAAACACCCCCATCCCTGACCTCCCCTGGATTTAAACACCAAAAATTGGGATAAAAATCAGGGAAATGACCCAACATTCTCATTTGGATGCTCCAAACTCAGCCAAAATCCTTGATACACAAACATTCCATGAGGGGGAGCATCCCTGACCTCCCCTGGATTTAAACACCAAAAATTGGGATGAAAATCAGGGAAATGACCCAACATCCCCATTTGGATGCTCCAAACTCAGCCAAAATCCTTGACACACAAACACCCCATGAGGGGGAGCATCCCTGAACTCCCCTTGGCTTAAATCACCAAAAACTGGGATAAAAATCAATTTTAATTATCAACGTCCCCACTTTGGATACTCCCACCCTGGTCAAAATCCTTAACACACAAATATCCTATGAGAGGAACATTCCTGACCCCTCAGGATTTAAACACACCAAAAATTGAGATAAAAATCCAAGAAATGATCCAACATCCCCACTTTGGATGCTCCAAATCAGTCAAAATCCTTAACACACAAATATCCTGTGAGGGGAACATCCCTGACCCCTCAGGATTTAAACACCAAAAACTGGGATAAAAATCAGAGAAATGATCCAACATCCCCACTTTGGATGCTCCAAACCCAGCCAAAATCCTCTTCATCCAAATATCCTTGGAGGGGGAGCATCCCTGAGCTCCCCTAGCCAAAAAATTGGGATTAAAAATGCAGGAAATGACCCAACATCCCCACTTTGGATGCTGGGGAGCTCCAGCCAGTGGAGGCTGGGAATTTCTCCGGCACTGGCACCACTGGAGCGTGTAAGAGCAGATTATTTGTGTTCCTGACTTGCTGATGCAAGATGAAAAATCCACGAGCTGCAGCTGCTGAAATCAGCTCTTTTCTCCCCTTCCCTTCCCTTTCCCCTTCGCTGAGGTTTGTGCTTCGCCAAAGGTTTTTGTATTCCGGGAGCTAAAACCTGTCCCTTGCAATCAGCCACAAAAACCCCGGGACTTGGTCAGGCTCCTGCGAGCTGGGAAAAGCTGGGAAAAGCTGGGAAAAGCTGGGAAAAGCTGGGAAAAGCTGGGAAAAGCTTGGGGAAAGATGGGAGAAGCTGGAAAAAAAGATGGGGAAAAAGATGGGGAAAGGATGGGGAGAAGATGGAGAAGGATGGGGAAAAGCTGGGAGAAGCTGGGAAAAAAAGATGGGGAAATATGGAGAAAGATGGGAAAGGATGGGGAAAAGATGGAGAAAGATTGAGAAAGATGGGGAAAGATGAGAAAAGATGGGAAAAAGATGGGGAAGAGATGGGGAAAAGATGGGGGGAAAGATGGAAAAAAAAAAGATGGGGGAAAAAATGATGGGAAAAAAAAAGATGGAAAAAGATGGGAAAAGGATGAGGGGATATGAAGAGTTTTGACTGGAAAAAAACATGGAAAACAGGAAATCCCATGGCACATCCTTGCCCTGCCTTGTGGGATGGGATGGGATGGGATGGGATGGGATGGGATGGGATGGGATGGGATGGGATGGGATGGGATGGGATGGGATAGATGGGATTTTGGGATGATGGGATTTTGGGATGGGATTTTGGGATGGGATCCATGGGATGGGATTTTTTCCTGAAAACCCAGATCCAAGGAATGCATCCATGCCTCAACCCAAGGGGGAAAAAAAATCCCTGAGGTTACAGCAAAACTCTCCAGCAAAACCAACACAAATAAATCCCAGATTTGGGCAGAGTGAGAGCTCCCATCCAGGCTCTCCCACGCTTCTCCCAAAAAATCCTATTTCCACCTTGGATCAAACCCCCAGCAGCTGCTGCCCCTTTCCCCTTTCCCCTTTCCCTCCTGGTTTGGGGGTTTCATTCCACGCAGGAATTAAAGCTCGTGGCCTCTTCCAGCCCCGTTTTTCCTCTCCGAGCGCAGATCCTGATGGAGAGGAGCTGCCATTCCCGGGTATCTTTTATTCATGGACACCGGGCTGCTTGGATTAGTTTTTGATAAAAAGCCACATTCCCACATTTCAAACATCGCCGCTCGCAGCCCGAGGAGCACTCGGAGCTCGCATTTGTTTCCCCGCGGATCTCCATCACCTTGATGGGAAAAAGGTGCCGCTCCTGGAGCGTCGGGGAGAGGATCCGGCTCCCCTGGGGGACAGGAGGGGCTGTGCCCGGTGACAAATGGTGTGACAATGACGAGGAATGGGAAATTCGGTTCCTGAGGGCAGCAGCGGGAATTCGGCACTCGGGGAGGGTTTGGGGGATGCAGCTGGGGAAGGTTTGGGGATGAATTCAGGGAAGGTTTGGGGGATGCAGTCGGGGAAAGTTTGGGGGATGAATTCAGGGAATGTTTGGGGGATGAATTCAGGGAATGTTTGGGGATGAATTCAGGGAAGGTTTGGGGGATGCAGTCAGGGAAGGTTTGGGGGATGAATTCAGGGAAGGTTTGGGGGATGCAGTCAGGGAAAGTTTGGGGGATGAATTCAGGGAAGGTTTGGGGATGAATTCAGGGAATGTTTGGGGGATGAATTCAGGGAATGTTTGGGGGATGCAGCTGGGGAAGGTTTGGGGGATGCAGACAGGGAACGTTTGGGGGATGCAGACAGGAAGGGTTTGGGGATGCAGTCGGAGAAAGAGCACTCTTTACCTGCACAGATGAACCCAAACTCACCCTTTACCTGCACAGGTGAACCCCCAGCTCACCTTTACCTGCACAGCTGAACCCAAACACACCTTTACCTGCACAGACGAACCCAAACTCACCCTTTACCTGCGCAGGTGACCCCCAGCTCACCTTTACCTGCACAGGTGACCCCCAGCACACCTTTACCCACACAGCTAAACCCCAGCACACCTTTACCCGCACAGGTGATCCCAAACACACCTTTACCCGCACAGGTGACCCCCAGCACACCTTTACCTGCACAGGTGACCCCAGAGCACTCTTTACCCACACAGCTAAACCCCAGCACACCTTTACCTGCACAGGTGATCCCAAACACACCTTTACCCGCACAGGTGACCCCCAGCACACCTTTACCCACACAGCTAAACCCCAGCACACCTTTACCTGCACAGGTGATCCCAAACACACCTTTACCCGCACAGGTGACCCCCAGCACACCTTTACCTGCACAGGTGATCCGCCCGGCACGCCCCGCGCAGATCCAGGCAGTTGGGCTTCTCCTTCTCCTCGTAGGAGCAGGAGGGCACGATGGTCTGGCGGCGGCGCTCGGCGCACGCCGGGTCCTTGCAGGAGCAGAAGAGCAGGCGGAAGGTGAACTCGCCGGGCACGCGGTCGAAGAACTGGCGCAGGGCCTTGTGGCACTTGCGGCGGCTGCAGGGCTCGGTGGCCGAGAGCTCGCGGCTGCACGTGGAGATGTAGGCGGAGCGCAGGCGCTTGCAGTTGTCGTTGAGGTTGCAGGCCTTGGCCGCATCCAGGCAGTGGTTGCTCCTGGAGGTGGTGGCCGGGTCCATTCCTGCGGCGGGGATAACGAGGGACACGGTCAGGGATGGGTGTAGAGGTGGGAGGTTGGGAAGGGAAGGAAGGAAGGTTGGGTTGGGTTGGGTTGGGTTAGGTTGGTTGTTGGGTTGGGTTGGGTTGGGTTTGGCTGGGTTGGGTTGGGTTGGGCTGGGTTGGGTTGGGTTGGGTTGGGCTGGGTTGGGTTGGGCTGGGTTGGGTTGGGTTGGGTTGGAGTTTGGGTTGGGTTGGGTTTGGCTGGGTTGGGTTGGGTTGGGTTGGGTTGGGCTGGGTTGGGCTGGGTTGGGTTGGGTTGGGTTGGGTTGGATTGGGTTGGGTTGGGTTGGGTTGGGTTGGGCTGGGCTGGGTTGGGTTGGGTTGGCTTGGGTTGGCTTGGCTTGGCTTGGCTTGGGTTGGGCTGGGTTGGGTTGGGTTGGGTTGGGTTGAGTTGGGTTTGGCTGGGTTGGGTTGGGTTGGGTTGGGTTGGGTTGAGTTGGGTTGGGTTGGGTTGGGTTGGGGAAAATGATCTTGGTAATGGGAGATGTGCATGGAGATAGGGAGGTGTGCTCAGAAATGGGGAGATGTGCTCAAACCCAGGGAAATGTCCTCAAAAATGGAGAAACGCCTTCAAAAATGAGAAAATGTCCCCGAAATTGGGATTGGAAAATGTTCTTGAGCTGGGATTGGGAGATGTCCTCAAAAATGGGGATGGGAAAACACCCTTGAGCCTCAAAACTGGAGAGATGCCCTCAAAAATGAGGAAATGTCCCCGAAATTGGGATGGGAAAATGCTCTTGAGCTGGGATTGGGAGATGTCCTCAAAAATGTGGAGATGTCCTCAAAAATGGGGAGATGTCCTCAAAAATGGGGAGATGTCTTCAAAAATCGCAAGATGTCCTCAAAAATCGGGACATGTGTTCAAACCTAGGGAGATGTCCTCAGAAATGGGGAAATGTCTTCAAAAATGGGGAAATGCCCCTCAAAATTGGGATGGGAAAACGTCCTTGAGCTGGGATTGGGAGATGTCCTCAAAGCTGGGGAGATGACCTCAAAAATGAGGAAATGCCCTCAAAGTTGGGATGGGAGAACACCCTTGAGCTGAGGTTGGAAGATGTCCTCAAAAATAAGGAGATGCCCTCAAAAATGCAGAGAAGTCCTCAAAAAATGGGGATGGGAAAACACCCTTGAGCCTCAAAACTGGAGAGATGCCCTCAAAAATGAGGAAATGTCCCCGAAATTGGGGTGGGAAAATGTTCTTGAGCTGAGATTGGGAGATGTCCTCAAAAATGGGGAGGTGTAATCAAAAATGGGGAAATGTTCTCAAATCTAGGGAGATGCCCCCAAATCCAGGCTGTGAATCTGCAATGTTTCTTTCCTTTTGTCAATTCTTCAAAGAACGGTTATTCATTATTAATTAATTAATAATTAATAATTATTCAGCTCCCAAAGCAGAATAATCAACCCAAATCCGCTGGGGTTCCCACAGCCCCTCCTGAGGCTCCCCAAAACTGGGACAGCTCCAGACAGGATGGAAGGGACAATTCCTGTATCCGTGCTGGGAATTCCATCCCAGGAATTCCAAGCTGGGAATTCCATCCCTCAGGAAAGGTCGGACGAGGCCAAGCCCCAGCCTGGGAACAAACACTGAATTTTCCTGGTTTTTCTGGGAACGATGGATCACCCTCCTCGGCCTTTCTGAAGCCACCTCATCCCTCACTCCCTCCCCTCCACAGCCCGGCCAAATCCATGGATTTTCTGGCCAAATCCATGGATTTTCTGGCCAAATCCATGGATTCTCCTCCGCTGGCTCCCAGCTTCTGCTGGCGCCAAGGAAAGGCTCCTAATTATCCTAATTGCAGGGTGCTGCTAATTAGCAAATCCAAATCCTGGGTGAGGCTCAGCCCGCAGCTCCCTTTGCACCCCCAAACCATCCCTGAACTGGGACAAGAATTTGGGGGGGGTCTTTTGTCCCATTGTCCTGCTGTCCCCAAGCCGAGAGCCACCAGCACGGCCCTGCTGGGGATCCTAAAGAATTCAGGGATCCAGAGGATTCAGGGATCCCAGGATTTAGGGATCCCAAAGGATTCAGAGATCCTGAAAGGTTCAGGGATCCCCAGAATTCAGGGATCTCAAAGGACTCAGGAATCCCCAGGATTCAGGGATCCTGAAGGATTCAGGGACCCAAAAAATTCAGGGATCCCAAAGGACTCAGGGATCCTGAAGGATTCAGGGATAAAAAAAATCCAGGATGGGGCAGGGATGGATGGTTTGGATTTTCTCCAGAGGATGGACACAGCTCAAGGGGGAAAAGGGATTTAGGAGGTGGGAAAAGGAGGATTTAGGTGGGCAAAAGAGGATTTAGGAGGTGGGGAAAAGGGGATTGAAGAGGCGAGGAAAAGGAGGATTTAGATGGGGAAAAGAAGATTTAAGAGATGGGGAAAGGAGGGTTTAAGAGGCAGGGAAAAGGAGAATTTAATGGGAAAACGGAATTTAAGAGATGGGGAAAAGGAGAATTTAAGAAGTGAGGGACACCTGGGTCTCCTTCTTTCCCCTGATTTTGGGGGATGCTTTGAGCCCTCCCTACACCCCAAACCATCCCGAGCCCTGGGAGCGGCGAGCAGCAGATTCCCAGCGCAAAGCCGGGATTTTGGGATGCGTGGGAAGCGCCAGCCCATTGTCTCATCCTCGGGAGCATCGCCCGTGCCCTGCCCGAGCCCCGCGGGGACCCGGCTGCATTTTAATGGAGCCGCGGCTTTGGCAGCCCATTAATAAAGCACGAGCATGAAAATTTCATGAGCAGAGACGGAAACGGGGGGCGGGGAGCTGGGGACGGGGGGGCTGAGACCACCAGATGTCCCCTCGGTGTGTCCCCACAGGACAGGAGGAGCAGGGGGATGGAGGGTTGGGTGCACACACAGAATTCCAGACTGGAATTTTCCCCTTCTCCCGATTTCTCCTGATTTCTCCTCATTTCTCCCGATTTCTCCTCCTGATTTCTCCCGATTTCTCCCGATTTCTCCCGATTTCTCCTGATTTCTCCCGATTTCTCCCGATTTCTCCCGATTTCTCCCGATTTCTCCTGATTTCTCCCGATTTCTCCTGATTTTCTCGGGATCCAGCCGGGATGAGCATCCCGGGGTTTTCCCGGAGTTGCTCCGCACTTTTTACACGGTTTGGATTTTCTCCGGAGGATGGACACAGCTCGAGGGGAAAAAGGGGATTTAGGAGGTGGGGAAAGGAAGATTTAGGCGGGCAAAGGAGGGTTTAGGAGGTGGGGAAAAGGGGATTGAAGAGGCGAGTTACTCGGGGTTACACAAGGGTTACTCGTGGGTTACACATGGGTTACACAGGGGTTACACACGGGTTACTCATGGGTTATACACGGGTTACTCGCGGGTTACACATGGATTACACAGGGGTTACTCACGGGTTACTCGTGGGTTACACATGGATTACACATGGGTTACTCACGGGTTACTCGTGGGTTACACACAGGTTATTAGTGGGTTACTCGTAGGTTACACACGGGTTACACATGGGTCACTCGTGGGTTGCACACGGGTTACTCGTGGGTTACACATGGGTTACTCGCGGGTTACATACGGGTTACTAGTGGGTTACTCGTGGGTTACACACCGGTTATTTGTGGGTTACTTGCGGATTACTCGTGGGTTGCACGTGGGTTACACACAGGTTACTTGTGGGTTACTCGTGGGTTACACACAGGTTATTCGTGGGTTCCACACGGGTTACTCGAGGATTACACAGGGGTTACTAGTGGGTTACTCGTAGGTTACACACGGGTTACTCGTAGGTTACACACAAGTTACTCAGTGGGTTATACACGGATTACTAGTGGGTTACACACGGGTTACTCGTGGGTTACACATGGGTTACTCATGGGTTACACACGGGTTATTTGTGGGTTACACACGGGTTACTCATGGGTTCCACAAGGGTTATTTGTGGGTTACACAGGGGTTACTCAGGAGTTACACACGGGTTACACAGGGGTTACTCATGGGTTACACAGCCCCTGCTCCCCACTATCCCTCCAGGCAATCACCAGCTCCTGCTCCAGGAGCAGCTCCAAATTCTCCTCAGCGCTCGGGGTCAGCTGGGGCCGGGTGTCCCCGGCGGTCCCCAAGGAGGGGACACTGAAGGGGTGGCGGCAGCGTCGGGGTCCCCGCGGGGGTCACAGCCCCTCCGCCCGCCCCTCCCCCATCCCCAAAATCCGCAGCCCGGCCCTTCCTGCTCCTCCCGGGATAAAGCAGCGCCTGATCCCGCTCCGGAGCCGCTGCTCCCCGCACTTCCCGTTTTCCTGACGCCGGTGTAATCCCAAAAAAGCGGGCGGGAGACGGGAGGGGGTGGCAGCGTCATCCCAAAAACCCGAGCCGAGCTCGCGGGGAGAATTCCCCTGGAAAAGGCTGGAAAATTCAGCCCCGGGGGCTGGAGGGCGGTGGGTGACACTCACAGGTGTCCCCAGGTGAGCTGAGCTCGGGTGTCCCCGAGTGTGGGGACAGCGAGACCCCCCAAAATCCCACAGCGGGGGAATTTGGGGAAAATTCCGAAGGGAGGAGCCGAGGCAGCGCTGGGCTGGTTTGGGTGGGGGTGGGGGACGCACGGGGAGGTTGGCCTGGAAATGGGGGGAATCCAAGGTGGAAAAGGGGAAAATCCAAACCTGAGGATGGCGGCGGAGTTTGGGTTCCCTGGAGGAGGACACAGAGATGTGCTAAGGGACACTGGGGTGCTCCAGGGGACACAGAGATGTGCTAAGGGACACTGGGGTGCTCCAGGGGACACAGAGATGTGCTAAGGGACACTGGGATGCTCCAAAGGGACACAGAAATGTTCTAAGGGACACTGGGATGTTCTAAAGGGACACTGGGATGCTCCAAAGGATTCTAAAGGGCTCAGGAATGTTCCAAGGGGCACTGGGATGCTCCAAGGGACACTGGGATGCTCCAATGGATTCTAAAGGGCTCAGGAATGTTCCAAAGGACACTGGGATGCTCCAAAGGGACACAGAAATGTTCTAAAGGGACACTGGAATGTTCCAAGGGACACAAATGTTCTAAGGAACCCTGGGATCCTCCAAGGGGTTCCAAGGGACACTGGGAGTGCTCCAAAAGTTTCCAAAGGGCTCAAGGATCTTCTAAGGGACACAAAGATGCTCCGAGGGACAATGGGATGCTCCAAAGGGACACAGAAATGTCCTAAGGGACACTGGGATGTTCTAAAGGGACACTGAGATGCTCCAAGGGATTCTAAAGGGCTCAGGAATGTTCCAAGGGGCACTGGGATGTTCCAAGGGGCTCAAAGATGCTCCAAGGGACACTGGGATTTTTCCAAAGGATTCCAAGGGACGCTGGGATGTTCCAAGGGGTTCCAGGGGACACTGGGAGTGCTCCAAAAGTTCCCAAAGGCCTCAGGGATGTTCTGAGGGACCCAGAGATGCTCCAAAGGATTCCAGAGGGTTCAGGGATGTTCCAAGGGGATCAGGAATGTTCTAAGGGACACTGAGATGCTCCAAAGGATTCCAGAGGTTCAGGGATGATCCAAGGGGATCAGGAATGTTCTAAGGGACACTGAGATGCTCCAAAGTCCTGGAGCCAGGACTGGGATTGTGCCTCCCCCTCCTGCCCGCCCCAGTGCTGGGACATTGGGAATTCCGGGAATTCCGAGTTTTCCAGCCATTTTATACAAACCCAGACTGGATGCAGCTGGGAGGTAAAATCCTAAATCCCAGCTGGCACGACCCGAAAGAGAAAGAACCCACCCCAAAAACGCATCAAACCCCCCAGAACGCTGCTGGGGACGGGGAATTTGGGGGGAGCAGAAGGGAAGGAGGGGCGGGAGGAGCTGGAGGAGCAGAGGACGGAGCCCAGGGGAGGGAGGTGGAGGCTTCCCCCGGCTGGGAGCAGCTCTGTGCTCGCACAGAGGAGATAAAACACGGAGCTTTTATTACCTGAGAAAATTGAAGCGAGTCTGAATATATCAGAGAGACGAGAGGTGACCGGCTCGTACGGGGAGGCTTCATAAAATTCCTCTCCTTCGGTGGGAGGGAAGGGAGGAAAAAAAAGGCAGAAAAAAGCAAATTAAAGCCCGTGGTGAATAATCTCAGCCGGCTCCAGGCAGGGGAGGGAAAAGCAAAATTATTTCCAAGTGCTGGAATTAAAGGAAAAGGGGATTTGGGAGCGGTTCAGGGTTTTTTTTGGCCACTTTTTGGTCCTGGTCTGGCAGCGGCTGAGGCCCAAAGGATTCGAGGAGCTGGGGGAATTGGGGTTGGGATTGGGATTGGGATTGGGGTTGGGATTGGGATTTGGAAGGTCGGTATTCCATGGGGATGGACACTGAGATCAAGGCTGGAAGTTTTTGGGGTTCACACTCAACTCTGAGTTTTTATTTGTTATAAAATCCCCTAAAAACACCTAAAAAACCTAAAATAACCCCTGTTGTAGGAAGGTTTTTCACCTCATTCCTTGGGAAAATGGGAATATTTCCATGGGGAAATGTAAATGCAAATCCTGCTCCAGGCCATTCCCGGGAAATTTGGGAGGGAAAGACCCCTCTGGGATGTCCCCAGTGGTGTCACCTCTCTCAGGGTGATGGAATTTAGGGACAAACCCCCAAGGGCCGCTCTGGGCACTCCTGATCCTCACGGGGAATTGGGAAAAGGACCCAAATTCTGCTCCACAGCGACATTCCAGGAAAATTTTGGGGAAAAGACCACCCTGGGATGTCCCCAGTGATGTCATCTCTCTCAGGGAAATGGAATTTAGGGACAATGCCCCAAGGGTGGCTCCAGATCCTCACTGGGAATGGGAAAAGGACCCAAATCCCTCTCCAGGCCATTCCCGGGAAATTTGGGTGGGAAAACCCCCTGGGATGTCCCCAGCGGTGTCACTGCTGCTCTCAGGGTGACAGAATTTGGGGACAACACCCCAAGGGCCACTCTGGCTACTCCTGCTTCTCCCCAGGAATGGGATCAGGACCCAAATTCGACTCCACAGCGACATTCCAGGAAAATTTTGGGAGGGAAAGACCCCTCTGGGATGTCCCCTGAGGGTTCCCTGCGGTGTCACCGCTGCTCTCAAGGTGACAGGATTTGGGGAAAACACCCCAAGGGTGGCTCCTGATCCTCATCAGGAATGGGATCAGGATCCAAATCCTGCTCTGCAGCGACATTCTGGGAAATTTGGGAGGGAAAAGACCCCTCTGGGATGTCCCCAGTGGTGTCACCTCTCTCAGGGCGATGGAATTTGGGGACAACATCCCAAGGGCCGCTCTGGCTACTCCTGCTCCTCCCCGAGAATGGGATCAGGACCCAAATCCCTCTCCGGGCCATTCCCGGGAAATTTGGGAGGAAAAGACCCCCTCTGGGATGTCCCCAGCGGTGTCACCTCTCTCCGGGTGACAGAATTTGGGGACAACACCCCAAGGGCCGCTCTGGCTACTCCTGCTCTTCACCAGGAATGGGATCAGGACCCAAATCCCTCTCCGGGCCATTCCCGGGAAATTTGGGTGGGAAAAGACCCCTCTGGGATGTCCCCAGCGGTGTCACTGCTGCTCTCAGGGTGACGGAATTTGGGGACAACACCCCAAGGGCCCCTCTGGCTACTCCTGCTCCTCACCAGGAATGGGATCAGAACCCAAATCCCTCTCCGGGCCATTCCCTCTCCCCTCCGCGCCTTTCCCGTTTGATTCCCGCGCGTTTCCAGCCCCGCGCGCTCCCTCTCCAGCGCTGCCATCAATAATTAAAGCTCCGCTTGACTCGCGCCGCTTGCCAGGGAAATTACCGAGCATTAAAAGGGCGCTGGACCCGCCCGGGGCTCCGCGAGCCGCAATTAATCCCCAGGAATGAGACTGGAGCCTCCCTAAGTGCAGGGAGAGCCCCAAAATTCCCGCGGAAAGGCGCAAATTTGGGTTCCTCGCAAAGCTTCCACCTCTCAATAATCGCTGCTCTTCCTCCTCCCCCTCCTCCTCCTCCTCTCCTCCTCCTCCTCCTCTCCTCCTCCAGGTACAATTCCCATTCCCACAAAACCCTGGGAAACTGCTCAATGGAGGCAGGAAGCAATTAAAGCCTAATTCCTGCTCCGGGCCGGGTTTGGGGCTCGCTGACCCAGATTTGGAGGGAATTTCACCCAGGGGGGCTCAGGTGCGGCTCCCCCACATCCTCTGGAACAGTTTTCCCACCCTCTGGAACAGTTTTCCCCCCCTCAAATCCAAATTTCCCACCCTCAGGTCCCGTTCCCACATCCTCGGGTTCAATTCCTTCGTCCTCAGGTGCGGCTTTCCCACGCTCGGGCACCTTTCCCGTCCCATCCCAGAATTCCCAGCCTGGTTTGGGCTGGAAAGGGGCTTTAAAAAATCCCCTTTTTTAAATTTATTTTTTAAAAATCCCAACCCCCCTCGCACGGGCAGGGAGCTCCTCTGCCAGTCCCGGGTGATTTTGGGGATTTGGGAGCGTCCCAGTGGTTTGTTTCCCCCACCCCCACCACCCCCAGGTGAATTTTTTGGGTTCTCCCCATCCTCACTAACCCCAGGTGAATTTTTTTGGGATCTCCCCATCCCCAGCACCCCAAGGCGTTTCTTTGAGGTCTCCCCATCCCCATCTTTACGACCCCAGATGGATTTTTTGGGGTCTCCCCACCACTCCAAGTGAATTTTTCAGTGTCCCCCCACCCCCACCATCCCCAGCTGAATTTTTTGGGGGTCTCCCCATCCCCAGGCAGACCTTTCGGGGACTCTCACCCCCATCCTCACCACCCCAGCTGAATTTTTTTGGTGTCCCCCCATCCCCAGGTGAATTTTTTTGGTGTCCCCCATCCCCAGGCAGATCTTTCGGGGACTCTCACCCCCATCCTCACCACCCCAGGTGAATTTTTTTGGTGTCCCCCATCCCCAGGTGAATTTTTTTGGTGTCCCCCATCCCCAGGCAGATCTTTCGGGGACTCTCACCCCCATCCTCACCACCCCAGGTGAATTTTTCTGGTGTCACCCCATCCCCAGGCAGACCTTTCTGGGACCTTCACCCCCATCCTCACCACCCCAGCTGACTTTTCCTTGCTCCCGCACCCCCTTCTCCCATTTTGCCCCCCCCATACCTTCGGTGAGCCCCAGGTGGATGCTCCAGTAGATCTGCAGGCACTGCAGCTCCTTCCTCATGCCCCTCTTGCAGCGGCAGTGGTACAGGGCGCTCTCCTGCAGCACCTCCAGGGCCAGCTGGCACTCCTTGTTGGCCAGCAGGGTGTTCCTGTCGCGCCCGGCCAGGCACTGGCGCAGGGTGCGGTAGCGGGAGCTGCAGCCCGGCTCGGCCGCGCACAGCTCGCTCGCTCGCACGCAGTCCACGGGCCCGCGCCAGCCCGGCGGGGCCAGCGCCGGCGGGGACGGCCCGGCCAGGGAGCGCAGCAGCTCGTCTGGGACGGGAGAGAGGAGCGGCAGGTGAGAGACGGGCACAGGTGAGAGGGGCACAGGTGAGAGACGGGCACAGGTGAGAGGGGCACAGGTGAGAGGGGCACAGGTGAGAGGGGCACAGGTGAGAGGGGCACAGGTGAGAGAGGCACAGGTGAGAGGGGCACAGGTGAGGGGCACAGGTGAGAGGGGCACAGGTGAGAGAGAGGCACAGGTGAGAGAGGCACAGGTGAGAGAGAGCGGCACAGGTGAGAGCACAGGTGAGGGCACAGGTGAGCAGGGACAGGTGAGGAGGGCACAGGTGAGGGCACAGGTGAGCACCCCCCTCACTCCCCAGAGCATCCTCACCCCAGTGAGGGCACAGGTGAGAGGGGCACAGGTGAGAAGGGCACAGGTGAGAGGGGCACAGGTGAGGGCACAGGTGAGGGCACAGGTGAGGGCACAGGTGAGGGCACAGGTGAGAGAGGCACAGGTGAGAGAGGCACAGGTGAGAGACGGGCACAGGTGAGAGGGGCACAGGTGAGAGGGGCACAGGTGAGAGGGCACAGGTGAGAGGGGCACAGGTGAGAGGGGCACAGGTGAGGAGGCTACAGGTGAGGAGGGCACAACTGAGGGCACAGGTGAGCAGGGACAGGTGAGGAGGGCACAGGTGATGGCACAGGTGAGAGGGGCACAGGTGAGGACACAGGTGATGGCACAGGTGAGGAGGGCACAGGTGATGGCACAGGTGAGAGGGGCACAGGTGAGGAGGGTACAGGTGAGGAGGGCACAACTGAGGGCACAGGTGAGCAGGGACAGGTGAGGAGGGCACAGGTGGGGGCACAGGTGAGCAGGGCACAGGTGAGGGCACAGGTGAGAAGGGCACAGGTGAGCACCCCCCTCACTCCCCAGAGCATCCTCACCCCAGTGAGGGCACAGGTGAGAGGGGCACAGGTGAGAGCGGCACAGGTGAAGGCACAGGTGAGAGGATCACAGGTGAGCAGGGCACAGATGAGCAGGGCACAGGTGATGGCACAGGTGAGAGGGGCACAGGTGAGCAGGGCACAACTGAGGTCACAGGTGATGGCACAGGTGAGAGGGGCACAGGTGAGAACCCCCCTCACCTCACAGAGCATTCTCACCCCTCTGAGGGTACAAGGGAGGGCACAGGTGAGGAGGGCACAGGTGAGGAGGGCACAGGTGAGGGGACAGGTGAGGAGGGCACAGGTGAGGGCACAGGTGAGCACCCCCTCACCCCCCAGAGCCCCTCACCCCCCTCTCAGCACTCCCTGCCCATGGGGTTGGGGGTGGGGTCAGATTTTTTGATGAGATTTTTTGATGAGATTTTTTTGATGAGATTTTTTTGATGAGATTTTTGGAAGCCCCTTTCCAACCCAAACCAGTTTGGGAATTCCCATCCCGAGCCTCCAGCCGGGAAATCCTGATTCCTGCAGGGAAACCGCTCCAGGGCATTGGAGACATTCCAGAGATGCAGCGGGCTGGGAATTCTGGAATTCCATGGGAAAGCCGTGCCTGAGGCTGGGAAAGCCCGACCTGAGCAGGAAGGAGTTTTGTCCGTGCCAGACCTGGCTCAGATTATTCACCGCGGGCTTTCATTTGCTTTTTTCTGCCTTTTTTCTTCCTTTCCTCCCACCAAAGGAGAGGAATTCCCGATTCCATCCCCATTCCCAGCACGCGCAGCTCTTTGGGTCGGATTTGGCCGCTCGTCGTTTTTAGGATTTTTTTTTTTAGGGCGTCTGACTCGTGGCTTTTGGAGCGGCCGGCCTTGGCAGGGCCGCGGGGCAGCTGCAGCTGCCACCTGTCCCTGTCCCCTCCTGTCCCCGTCCTTGTCCCTGTCCCTGTCCCCCTGTCCCTGTCCCCTCCCCGCTCCCGCATTCCCACAGCTCTCCCACCTTTCCCATCATTTCCGCATCTGCTTTTCCCCCTCCCTGGAAATAAATTCCTGCTAAATCCAGCCCAAGTCTGGCTTGTCCCTTCTCGGGGGAATTGGGGACAGGCAGCGCTGGTGTCCCCTCCCCTCGGTGATGGGGACAGGGCGGGCAGGACCCGCTGTCACTCCTGCTCCACCCTCCAGCTTCCAGGGAAACCCCAAAGCAGGGAAAAATGGGAATGCCAGGACCTGGAAGGGACCCTGAGCTGCTCCGGGGGGTGATGGGGAGGGGACAGCGGTGTCCCTGTCCCTCGGTGTGTCCCTGTCCCTCGGTGTGTCCCTGTCCCTCGGTGTGTCCCTGTCCCTCCATTCCTGTCCCCTCCCGCCTGGCACCAGCGCTGGCAGCCCCTTCCCACCCGGGTCTGGCAGGGGGACAGTGACACCTACAGGAACGCGACACGGGCCACCCGCGTGTCCCCCCCGGGGGGCGGGGCTGGGCCCGGCCACCCCCGGGGCTGGGCGCGGGTCCCGTGCCCCTGTGTCCCTCGGGAGGGTGGCACTGGCTGGGTGGCCCTGGAGTGGGTGACACTGGAGTGGGTGGCACTGGTTGGGTGGCCCTGATTGGGTGGCACTGGTTGGGTGGCACTGGTTGGGTGACACTGGAGTGGGTGACACTGGAGTGGGTGGCACTGGTTGGGTGGCCCTGATTGGGTGGCACTGGTTGGGTGGCACTGGAGTGGGTGGCACTGGTTGGGTGGCACTGGTTGGGTGGCACTGGTTGGGTGGCACTGGAGTGGGTGGCACTGGTTGGGTGGCACTGGTTGGGTGACACTGGAGTGGGTGACACTGGTTGGGTGGCACTGGAGTGGGTGACACTGGTTGGGTGACACTGGTCAGGTGACACTGGTTGGGTGGCACTGGAGTGGGTGACACTGGTCAGGTGACACTGGTCAGGTGACACTGGAGTGGGTGACACTGGAGTGGGTGGCACTGGTTGGGTGACACTGGAGTGGGTGACACTGGTCAGGTGACACTGGTCAGGTGACACTGGAGTGGGTGACACTGGAGGCTCTGGGGAGGTTGGGTGACACTGGAGTGGGTGGCACTGGTCAGGGACACTGGTCAGGTGCACTGGGTGGCTCCCACAGCGCTGCAGGCGGTGGCCACGGGGGGATGAGGAGGGACAGATCCTGGCAGTGCCCGGGTCCTGCAGATCCCCACAGATCCCACAGATCCTACAGATCCCAGATCCCACAGATCCTGCAGATCCCGCAGATCCTGCAGATCCCACAGATCCTGCAGATCCCAGACAGATCCACGGATCTACAGATCCTGCAGATCAGATCCCACAGATCCCACAGATCCCACAGATCCCACAGATCCCACAGATCCCACAGATCCCGCAGATCCTGCAGATCCCACAGATCCCACAGATCCCACAGATCCCAGATCCCACAGATCCTACAGATCCCACAGATCCCACAGATCCTGCAGATCCTGCAGATCCCAGAAATCCCAGAGATCCTACAGATCCCACAGTCCTCACGATCCCACAGATCCTGCAGATCCCACAGATCCTACAGATCCCACAGATCCTGCAGATCCCACAGATCCCACAGATCCCACAGATCCCACAAATCCCACAAATCCCACAGATCCCACAGATCCTGCAGATCCTACAGATCCCACAGATCCCACAGATCCCACAGATCCTACAGATCCCACAGATCCCACAGATCCTGCAGATCCCACAGATTTCAGGGATCCAGCAGATTCCACAGATCCCACAGACCCCACAGATCCCACAGATCCCGCAGATCCTACAGATCCTACAGATCCTGCAGATCCTGCAGATCCTGCAGATCCCGCAGATCCCACAGATCCCACAGATCCTGCAGATCCCACAGATCCCACAGATCCTACAGACCCCACAGATCCCGCAGTTCTCACACAGACCCCGCAGATGCCGGTGCTCAGCCGCTGTCCCCACACCAGCCCCGCTGCATCCCGAGAGCTCTGGGAGCTCCCGGAGCCCCGTTGGATCCCGGCTGGATCCGGAGCCCCCACAGCCCCGTTGGATCCCGGCTGGATCCCGGCTGGATCCGGAGCCCCCGTTGGATCCCAGCTGGATCTGGAGCCCCCCGCAGCCCCGTTGGATCCCGGCTGGATCCCGGCTGGATCCCGGCTGGATCCTGGCTGGATCCCGGCTGGATCCGCAGCCCCGTTGGATCCCGGCTGGATCCCGGCTGGATCCCGGCTGGATCCCGGCTGGATCCGGAGCCCCCGCAGCCCCGTTGGATCCCGGCTGGATCCCGGCTGGATCCCGGCTGGATCCCGGCTGGAGCAGCACGCTCCCCTGGCAGGGCTGTAATTCCCCACGGGATCCTTGCAGCCACATTCCCGCTGTGCTGGAGGAGAAACAGGAACCCCCAAACGCTGATCCCGGGGCCGGGAGCGCCGGAGCCCCCCCAGGCCATGGATGGTGCTTTGGGATGAACTCTGCGGGAATTCCCATCCTGAGGCATCCAGCTGGGAAATCCTGATCCTGCTGCAGCCCCAGGGAAACTGCTCCAGGCCACTGGAGACATTCCAGAATTCCATGGGCATGGGGACCTATTCCAGAATTCCATGGGCATGGGGAGACATTCCAGAATTCCATGGGCATGGGGAGCTATTCCAGAATTCCATGGGCATGGGGAGACATTCCAGAATTCCATGGGCATGGGGAGCTATTCCAGAATTCCATGGGCATGGGGAGCTATTCCAGAGATCCACTGAGCATGGGGAGCTATTCCAAAATTCCACCAGGCTTGGGGAGCTATTTCAGAATTCTATTGACATAGGGAGCTATTCCGGAGATCCACTGAGCATGGGGAGCTATTCCAGAGATCCACCAGGCTTGGGAAACTATTCCAGAGATCCACTGGGCATGGGGAGCTATTCCAGAATTCCATGGACACTGAGAGCCATTCCAGAGCTCCACCGGGTGTGGAAATCCATCCCACAGCTCCACCAGACATGGAGACTCATCCCTCAGCTCCACTGGGTGTGGAGAGCCATTCCAGAATTCCACAGGTGTGGAGAGCCTTCCCACAGCTCTGCTGGACATGGAAAACCATTCCAGGGCTCCACCAGGCATGGAGAGCTATTCCACAGATCCACTGGGCTTGGAAAACCATTCCAGAGCTCTACTGGGCTTGCAGAACCATTCCAGAATTCCACTGGGCTTGCAGAACCATTCCAGAATTCCACTGGGCTTGGAGAACCATTCCAGAGTTTCACCGGGCATGGAGAACCATTCCAGAGCTCTGTTGGACTTGCAGAACCATTCCAGAATTCCACTGGACTTGGAGAACCATTCCAGAGCTCCACCGGGCTTGGAGAACCATTCCAGAGCTCCACTGGATTCGGAGAACCATTCCAGAATTCCACTGGATTTGGAGAACCATTCCACAGATCCACTGGGCTTGGAGAACCATTCCAGGCTCCAGCACATTCCATCCTCTCCCAGCTCAGCTCCAGCTCCAGCCGTGTTTGCCCCAAGCCAGCTCCCAGCTCCAGCTCCCGCTTCTCCAGAAGCCTCTTCCCAAAAATGCCCTCCTGTCCCCATGGGCAGGGCAGGGACACACCCAAAGGAACACCTGGAATATCCTGGTGTGCCCCCAGCACGGATTGGGGATCCCACCATAAATCCATAAGGAATGCTTCTCTGGAAGCAGCAGGGATGAGGTGTGCGGGTGAGCTGGCCCAAAATCCTCCTGGATTTTGTCTTTTTTTCCGCCTTTCCCCCACGGTTTTGGAGGGAGCAGGGTCCTGGAGCCCCGGGAGATCCCGGAGCATCCGGGAGTGCGGGCAGATCCCGGATCCCGCCGGCGCAGGGGCAGGCACAGCCCTTTGTCCGGGTGCCCCCAAATCCCGCCGGGATCAGCGCTTTTCCTGGAACCCCCTGCTCCTCCCAGCTCCGCATTCCCACCCCGGCTCCAGCGGGGAGTTTGGATGGAGGGGGAGACTGAGGAGGGGGATTTTTTTATCCCCCCTCCCCAAAAAAACCCTCCCGGCAGAGCCGCTTTTCCCGAACTCCCATGGCTGGAACATCTGCAGAGAATTCCCGGCGAATCCTCGGCAGGCTCGGGGGTGCCGGAGCACAGCCAGGATTTGCTGCACAAGGCGATGGCCCCTTTCTCTTCCTGCCGCTCCCACGGCTTCTCCCGGCTCCAGCAGCCTCTTCCCGAGCTCTAATCCATGTTCTCCTGCTCTGCTGCTGCCGGAGACCTTTGGACACCCGGCAGCTTTAGAAGGAAATATTTCTGCTGGCCAGGATCACTCTGGAACACGCAGCTCCCCAGCCAGGACCAGAGGGAATTTCTGGCTTCCCGGGAATGGGAAGAGCTGGATGTTCCCTGCTCCAGGATCCTCACGGCGAGGCCACGCCGTGGAAAGAGCCGTGGTCACCCCATCCCCAAATCTGGGGGTGCAGGGTCCCTGCTCGGGGTCCAGCTCCTCGGCCCCGCCGTGCACCCACAGAAACTTGGGGACACCCAGGAATGGGGGGGACACCCAGGAATGGGGGACAGCCCGGAATGGGGGGGACAGCCCGGAATGGAGGGGACACCGGGTCCTGCTTCGATGCCAACCCCGTTGTGAGGGCAGGCAGGCCCTGGTTTGGATGCCTGGGGTTGGGGCACCCCTGTCCCCCTGGAGGTCCCTGCACCCCAAATCTCTCCACGAGCCATCCAGCTGTGCCTGGACACACGTCCAGATGTCCGGATGTCCCCTCCAGCCAGGCTGGAGCACCTCTGTCCCCACTCGTGTCCCCACCCTGCCCCCCGAGCGCCCCTTTCTCGGTCTGAGGCACCGCCCGAGCCCCCCCGACCCCTCCGGGCAGGGGCTCCCCCAACCCAGAGCTCAGCTCAGGCCTCTGTCCCCCCTTCCCCAGAGGTCTGGGGGGGCACCCACCCCTCTGGGCGCCCCATCCCTGCCTCGAGTGGGGGCAGAGCCGGTGCCCCCCATTCCAGGCGGGAGCACCCCGAGCACCCCCAGAACGCGGCTGTGCCAACCTTCAAGTCTCCCCCAGCGGCCTCTCGTCCCCTGTCCCTGTCCCTGTCCCTGTCCCCTGTCCCTGTCCCCTGTCCCTGTCCCTGTTCCCTGTCCCCTGTCTCTGTTCACTGTCCCTGTCCCCTGTCCCCTGTCCCTTGTCCCTGTCCCTGTCCCCAGCCCGGCCCCGCAAAGTTCTCCGGGCGCTGCAGCGAGCTGGGATCACACCCCCGGTACCCGCGGGATGCGGGAATGGCACCGGGAGCGCGACACGCCCGAGCAGCGGAGGGCAAAAAAAAATACCAAAAAACCCCGAAACATTTCCCATTTCCTTTCCTTTTCACCCCAAGCCCAGCGCGGGCAGTGCGTGCTCCCTTTCCCAGCGGCTCCTTCCAGGGGAAGCGGAGCTCCGAGCCGAGCCCGCGGCTCCAGCGCGATCCGGGGACGGCGATTCCCGAGCCGCCAGCTCAACTTTCCCAGCCCGGTCCCCACGCCGCGTTCCCAACCCCTGGAATGGCGCGGGGGGAGCAGCCAGGATGGAGGGAGCAGCGGGCGGGAAGGGGGAAAAGGGGGGAGATCTCCCCCAAATCGCAAATCCGAGCTGGTTTGACGAGGGGAGAAGGGATGGGAGGCGGGCAGGGCTGGGCTGCGGGGTGATGCTGCCCCGAGGGGGCGGCTGGGGGGTGTCCCCCGTGTCCCCCGTGTGTGTCCCCCGTGTCCCCCGCCCCGGTTCAAGTTGACAAGGAATTGCAAATGAAGTTGAGCCCCTCGCCGTGCCCCTCTCCTGCCGCAGCGCCGCTGCCAGCTCGCAGGGGCTCGCTCGCTGTCTCAGCCCCGAGCCCCCCGGTGGAGGTGGGAGGGGGGTTGGGGACGCGCCACCTCGGCCAGGCGACAGCCACCACCCTCCCCCCACCCCCCGGGCACCCCCGCTGAGGCCACTCACCTACGAAGAGGACGATGCAGAAGGCTTTTGCCAAGATCATGGTAGGAAATCCACGCGCTCCTCCACGTGTGCAAAAAAAAAAATTTAAAATTACCTTAAAAATCAGGCTGAAGGGAAAAAAAAAAAAAAAACAACAATAAAAAAAAAATTAATAATTCCCAAGGCGCTCAGCTTGATCCTAAATTCCCAGATCCAGCGGGGCTGGAAGCCCGCCCTCTCCGCCCGGGCGGGGGTCCGGGGGTTCTGTGTGGGACCCCCGGGGCTCTGAGCTCGTTATTTGCCATCCTTGTGTTCTCATCCGTCTCTCCTGGCTGGGATGCACCTGCCGGGGCTCCCACGGTGCCGCAGAGCTCAGGGCGAGACCCCCCACCCAAATTGCTGCCCGGCCGAGGGGATGGCGGGGAGGGTGTGGGGGGTGACAGGGGAGGTGCCGGGGTGACAGGGGAGGGTGCTGACAGGGAGGGTGCCGGTGCAGGGGGGCAGGGGTGACAGGGGAGGGGGGAGGGTGCAGGGGAGGGTGGCAGGGAGGGTGGGTGGGAGGGTGGGGGGGTGACAGGGAGGGTGCGGGGTGACAGGGAGGGTGTGGGGGTGGCAGGGGAGGGTGGGGGGTGGCAGGGGAGGGGGGGGTGACAGGGGAGGGTGGGGGGTGGCAGGGGAGGGTGCGGGGGTGGCAGGGGAGGGTGCCGGGGTGACAGGGGAGGGTGCCGGGGTGACAGGGGAGGGTGCGGGGGTGGCAGGGGAGGGTGCGGGGGTGACAGGGGAGGGTGCCGGGGTGACAGGGGAGGGTGCGGGGTGGCAGGGAAGGGTGCCGGGTGACAGGGGAAGGTGCCGGGGTGACAGGAGGGGTGCGGGGGTGACAGGGGAGGGTGCGGGGGTGGCAGAAGGTGCCGGGGTGACAGGGGAGGGTGCCGGGTGGCAGGGGAGGGTGGGGGGGAGGGTGGGTGGGGTGACAGGGGAGGGTGCAGGGGTGACAGGGGAGGGTGCGGGGGTGACAGGGGAGGGTGTGGGGGTGACAGGGGAGGGTGCGGGGGTGGCACGGGAGGGTGCAGGGTGACACAGGGGGGCACCCGGGGGCTGCAGGGACAAGGAGCCGCATCCCTGGGTGGGTGACAGGCGTGGGAATGGGAAAACTGGGATGCGGCGGGGGAAAGGTCCCTGGATGAGGGATGAGCTTGGGAATGGGAAATGGGGGTGCCAGAGGGGCACTGGGGGGTGCAGGGATGGGGTGTCACATTCCTGGGTGGGTGACAGCCATGGCAATGGGACAGGGGACCCGTGGGGACACAAGGACACAGTGCCACCCGGTGCCAGGGGCACCCCGCCCAAACGGGGGCACCCAGCAGCGGCTGTGCCCTCCCCGCTGCGGGGCTTTATTTTGGGGGGTCACACCCACACAACCCCTCTCCAGCCCAGGGAACCCAAAATTCCCGTCCAGGACACTCCCTGTTCATCCTGCCCAGTATCCAACCCCTCTGCCCCACACTGGGAATGGGAATGATGGGGATGGGAATGATGGGAATGGGAATGATGGGAATGGGAATGATGGGAATGGGGTTGGGAATGATGGGAACGGGAATGATGGGAATGGGATTGAGAATGATGGGAATGGGAATGATGGGATTGGGGTTGGGAATGGGAATGGGAATGATGAGAATGGGGTTGGGAATTATGGGAATGGGATTAGAAATGGGAATGGGAATGATGAGAATGGGATTGGGAATGATGGGAATGGGATTGGGAATGGGAATGATGAGAATGGGAATGATGGGAATGGGGTTGGGAATGATGGGAACGGGAATGATGGGAATGGGGTTGGGAATGATGGGAATGGGATTGGGAATGGGAATGGGAATGGGAATGATGGGATTTGGAATGATGGGAATGGGATTGGGAATGGGAATGATGAGAATGGGAATGATGGGAATGGGAATGATGGGAATGGGGTTGGGAATGGGAATGGGAATGATGGGAATGGGGTTGGGAATGATGGGAATGGGATTGGGAATAGGAATGGGAATGGGAATGATGGGATTGGGAATGATGGGAATGGGAATGATGGGAATGGGAATGATGGGAATGGGAATGATGGGAATGGGGTTGGGACTGGGAATGGGAATGATGGGAATGGGAATGATGGGAATGGGAATGGGAATGATGGGAATGGGAATGGGAATGATGGGAAGGGGATTGGGAATGGGAATGGGAATGGGAATGGGAATGATGGGAATGGGGCTGGGGTCACCGCCCCACTGCAGGGGCAGGTGCAGCCCTCCCGTCTCCCTCCTCCTCCTCCTCCTCAGCCCCAGCCCCAGGGAGGTGCTGGAACCTCTCACGCCTCTCTCTGCCCCCAGTTTGGGGCCCGGACCCTCCAAGCCCCCCCCGTGGATCCCACGCTGGGCAGCAGGAATGAGGAGGGGGCTCCCCCTGGATCACCCCAGTACAGGCCCCGGGCAGCAGGAATGAGGAGGGGGCTCCCCCTGGATCACCCCGATACAGGCCCCGGGCAGCAGGAAACAGCTTCACTGGCAGCCTGGGGGATGGCAGAGTTCATCAGCAAAGGGCCAGTTACAGGGACACGGCTCCCAGTGCTCCCAGTGCTCCCAGTGCTCCCAGTGCTCCCAGTGCCCCCAGTGCTCCCAGTGCTCCCAGTGCCCCCAGTGCTCCCAGTGCTCCCAGTGCTCCCAGTGCTCCCAATGCCCCCAGTGCCTCCAGTGCCCCCAGTGCCCCCAGTGCTCCCAGTGCCTCCAGTGCTCCCAGTGCTCCCAGTGCTCCCAGTCCCTCCCTGGAGCGCTGCTCTCTTCCAGAGGATCCCGGATCCCGCATTCCCGGGGGGATCCGGACTCTGCCTGGCACAGGAGTTGATGGATGGGGCCGGCGGATTCCCCCCCTCCCTCCCTGTAAGCCCCATTATTATGGGCTGGATTTGCTCACCCTCCCGACTCCGGGCTTTAATTCCGCCGCGCGTTATCACATTAATGGGAGTCAAGGTTGTTACGGTGATGGATTAGGCATTAACGGTGTAATCCGTGGGGACACAGCCGAGCTCTCCCCGCGCTCCCCGCCTGCTCCTCATCCTGAAACCACCGGCAACAGCCTCAGCACCTGGGCTGCGGGGCTGCTGTCCCCTTTGGGGACACCTGGGTGGGGACAGGGGACATCCGCGCCTGGGCTGGCTCTGCTCTGCAGGAAATGCTACATTTTAGGCACCTAAAAAAAAAAAAAATTAAACTAAAAAAAAAAAAAAGTTAGGAAGTTTGGTTTTTTTTGGGGTTTTTTTGTTTTTGTTTTTTTAGCAGTCCTGGGAGTTTTTAGGGTCTCGGGGGTCGCTGGGAGGCCGCAGCTCCCCTCTGCTCGCATCCTGAACGCCCTGATGGAGCTCAGGGATCACCTCCCTTTGCAGAGCCCAGTTTGGAGCTGGGAATTCCCAAATCGGGGCTTTGCCCTCCCGGGATGTGCAGCAAACCGAGCCCCCTCTGATTAATTCCTTTTTAGCTCCAAACCTCTGGAATTCTGCCCATTCCAGACCCACAGCTCGCTTGGTTCGGAGGGGACCTTGAAGCCACCAAGTGCCACCCCTGCCATGGGCAGTGACACCACCCCGATCCCAGCCCGGCCTGGAATTCACTTCCTGCCCTTGCAGATGTGACTCGGATATTTTCTATTTATTCCACATTAGTTTTCACTCGGGGCAAGGTTTGCCCCAGCCCTGGCAGCGCGGAGGGCACGGCGGGTTCACTGCGGACACCCTTGGGGACAATTCCGCGTCCCTCCCCCTTCCCAGAGCTCCTCCGCACTTCCCGCTGCCGGGGAAGCCTCTCATCCTCATCCTCATCCTCATCCTCATCCTCATCCTCATCCTCATCCTCATCCTCATCCCCTCCGGGTTTCCCCGCTGCTCCCGGGGCTCTTCCCTCGGGGGATTCCTTGGGGATCGCGTTCGCAGCGCTGCTCGTGGCCAGGGGCGCTGGGAGTCCTTGGAACACCCCGACACTGATGGGTCCCGACAGCTCCACGCAAAGCTCCGGCTATTTTTGCCCTGGCTGCTGTTTTCCCAGCTGATTTTGCCTCTTTAACCTCTGCCGGGGGAACCCAACCCCTTCCCTGCTGCTTCCTGACGGCTCGGGAGTCACGGGGGAAGAGGCGGAACAGGGGTGGAGAGGAGCTCGGCTGGTTCCAAACCCCTCTGGATAAACCCTGGGGCTGAGCTGGAGCACCCCGGCGGCTCCTGAGGCTTGTTCGGTGGCTGTCGCCGACAGGAGCGCCTTGGTGACAATGCCAGCCCCATCGGCGACAGCGCCAGCCCCATCAGTGCCACACCAGCCCCGTCCTGCCCGGGGTATCGGGATTCTCCCGGCCCATGGAACACACCAGGACCATCCTGCTCTCGAGAGTGCCAGGCCCTGCCCTGCCCTGCCAGGAATTCCCAAACTTTCCCTAAAATTCCACCTCTCTGCTTCCAGGAGGACGGGGACAAAGGGACACCCGCAGATCCCGGGGTACCCCGGAATTCTGAGATGGGGTCACCAGGGATGATGCAGCCACCTCGGTCCTGACAGGGAATTTTTGGGAGTTTGAGGTGACCTGGACATGGCAGAGCCACTCCACTGCTGGCCTGGAGGTGGGACAGACCCAGTGCCAACCTCTCCTGTCAGGGAATTTTTTGAGTTTGTGGCGACCTGAACATGACAGAGTCACCTTGCTCATGGCCCTGGGAGGGGACAGAGGAGGGGACAGACCCAGGGGAGCATCCACCCATCCACCCCCTCCTGGCAGTGAATTTTTGGGAGTTCACAATGACCTGCACAGCCACCTCCATCTATCACCAAATTTTGGGGAGTTCGTGGCGATCTGCACAGGCAGAGACACAGCCACCCTCTCCTGACAGTGAATTTTTAGGAATTTGAGCCACACTGGCCCTGGGGGATGACAGACACAGTGCCACTCCTCTCCTGACAGTGAATTTTTAGGAATTTGAGGTGACCTGAACATGGCAGAGCTGGTGGCCCTGGGGACGACAGACACAGTGCCACTCCTCTCCTGTCACCGAATTTTTGGGAATTTGTGGTGACCTGCACACGGCAGAGCCACCACACTGGTGGCCCTGGGGGACGACAGACACAGTGCCACTCCTCTCCTGTCACCGAATTTTTGGGAGTTTGAGGTGACCTGAACATGGCAGAGCTGGTGGCCCTGGGAGGGGACAGACCCAGGGGACAGACCCAGTGCCACCCCTCCAGTCAGGGAATTTTTGGGACTCGCACACGGCAGAGCGGCCGCGCTGGTGGCCCGGGGAGGGGACAGGCGGGGAGCTGTCACCTCGCTGCTCCCTTCAGCCCCGTCAGCCCCAAATCGCCGCTGACATTTCCACCGCAGCCCTCGGCACCCGCGCCAGACGCCGGCGCTGGGAGGGAAGCGCTCGGGAATTTTTTTGTGCCGAGGAACAGATTCCTGCTCCCCCCTCGCTGTCCCCTCGGTGTCCAAACCTGGCTCCAGCCCCACCGGGAGTGACAAAGCGGGGACAGATGGGATTTGGGAGCAGGAAAGACTGGAAGAGCGTTCCCATGGGATGGAGAGGGCGGGGATGGGGAAAAGAGAGGGAATTGTTCTTGTTGGATGGAGGGAACAGGGAGGGGCGGAAAGGAGAGGGAATTGTTCCGTGAAATGGAGGGGACAGGGATGGTGACAACAGGAAAAGTTCCCACTGGGTGGAGAGAACAGGGATTGTGGAAAAGGGAATTGTTCCCATTAAATGGAGGGAACAGGGATGGGGGGAAAAGGGAATTGTTCCAGTTGGATGGGGGCAAAGGAAAGGTGACAAAGGGAATTGTTCCAGTGGGATGGAGGGAACAGGGACAGGGAGAAGGAGAGGGAATTGTTCCCATTAAATGGAGAAAATAAGGATGGAGGCAAAGGAGAGGGAATTATTCCCATTAAATGGAGGGAACAGGGATGGTGACAAAGGGAATTGTTCCCGTTGGATTGAGGTGGGATTGAGAGGGAATTGTTCCAGTTGGGTGGAGGGAACAGGGATGGTGACAAAGGGAATTGCTTCCATCAGATGGAGGGCGTGCAGGGATGGAGGCGAAGGATGAGGAATTGTTCCCAGCAGATGGAGAAAATAGGGATGGAGGCAAAGGAGGGGGAATTATTCCCATTAAATGGAGGGAACAGGGATGGAGGCAAAGGGAATTGTTCCCATGGAAAGGGAGTTGTTCCCATAGGATGGAGGGAACAGGGAAGAAGGTAAAAGAGAAAGAATAGTTCCCATGGGATGGGATGGAATGAACAGGGATGGAGAAAAAGCAGAGGGGATTGTTCCCATTGGATGAGGGCACAGGGCAGGAGGACAGGGTGGGGGAAAAGGGAATTGCTCCCATGGGATGGGGACACAGGGAATTGCTCCCATGGGATGGGACACAGGGAATTGCTCCCATGGGATGGGGACACAGGGAATTGCTCCCATGGGATGGGGACACGGGGAATTGCTCCCATGGGATGGGGACACAGGGAATTGCTCCCATGGGATGGGACACAGGGAATTGCTCCTGTGGGATGGGACACAGGGAATTGCTCCCATGGGATGGGGACACAGGGAATTGCTCCCATGGGATGGGGACACGGGGAATTGCTCCCATGGGATGGGACACAGGGAATTGCTCCCATGGGATGGGACACAGGGAATTGCTCCCATGGGATGGGACACAGGGAATTGCTCCCATGGGATGAGGATATAGGGAATTGCTCCCATGGGACGGGACACAGGGAATTGCTCCCATGGGATGGGACACAGGGAATTGCTCCCATGGGATGGGACACAGGGAATTGCTCCCATGGGATGGGACACAGGGAATTGCTCCCATGGGATGGGACACAGGGAATTGCTCCCATGGGATGGGACACAGGGAATTGCTCCCATGGGATGGGACACAGGGAATTGCTCCCATGGGATGGGACACAGGGAATTGCTCCCATGGATGGGGCATGGGATGGGAGGGAATTGCTCCCATGGGATGGGACACATGGAATTGCTCCCATGGGATGAGGATGGGACAGGGAATTGCTCCCATGGGGTGGGACACAGGGAATTGCTCCCATGGGATGGGACACAGGGAATTGCTCCCATGGGATGGGACACAGGGAATTGCTCCCATGGGATGGGACACAGGGAATTGCTCCCATGGGATGGGACACAGGGAATTGCTCCCATGGGATGGGACACAGGGAATTGCTCCTGTGGGATGGGACACAGGGAATTGCTCCTGTGGGATGGGACACAGGGAATTGCTCCCATGGGATGGGACACAGGGAATTGCTCCCATGGGATGGGACACAGGGAATTGCTCCCATGGGATGGGACACAGGAAATTGCTCCCATGGGATGGGACACAGGGAATTGCTCCTGTGGGATGGGACACAGGGAATTGCTCCTGTGGGATGGGATGGGACACATGGGATGGGACATTTGCTCCCATGGGATGGGACACAGGGAATTGCTCCCATGGGATGGGACACAGGGAATTGCTCCTGTGGGATGGGTCACAGGGAATTTCTCCCATGGGATGGGACACGGGGAATTGCTCCATCCCATGGGATGGGGACACAGGGAATTGCTCCCATGGGATGAGGACACAGGGAATTGCTCCCATGGGATGGGGCACAGGGAATTGCTCCCATGGGATGGGACACGGGGAATTGCTCCCATGGGATGGGACACAGGGAATTGCTCCATCCCATGGGATGGGGACACAGGGAATTGCTCCCATGGGATGGGACACAGGGAATTGCTCCCATGGGATGAGGACACAGGGAATTGCTCCCATGGGATGGGGACACAGGGAATTGCTCCCATGGGATGGGGACACAGGGAATTGCTCCCATGGGATGGGACACGGGGAATTGCTCCATCCCATGGGATGGGGACACAGGGAATTGCTCCCATGGGATGAGGACACAGGGAATTGCTCCCATGGGATGGGACACAGGGAATTGCTCCCATTGGATGGGACACGGGGAATTGCTCCCATGGGATGGGGCACAGGGAATTGCTCCCATGGGATGGGACACGGGGAATTGCTCCCATGGGATGGGACACAGGGAATTGCTCCATCCCATGGGATGGGGACACAGGGAATTGCTCCCATGGGATGGGACACAGGGAATTGCTCCCGTGGGATGGGACACATGGAATTGCTCCCATGGGATGGGGACACAGGGAATTGCTCCCATGGGATGGGGACACAGGGAATTGCTCCCATGGGATGGGACACAGGGAATTGCTCCCATGGGACGGGACACAGGGAATTGCTCCATCCCATGGGATGCAGGCACAGGCAGGAGCAGAGCAGCTCTGCAGAGCCTCGAGTGAGGCGGGAGCAGCCGCGGAGCGGGGCCGGCTCCAGTCGCGCTCTCAGCCCGGCCGGGAATGCAGCAAATCGAGTTTGGCTGGAGCCGGGCCGGGGCGGGGCGGGCGCTGCCGCTGCCGGGCCCGGCAATGACATTTCCGAGCACTCCCGGTGTGTCCAGCGAGTCACTGCGGCAGCGCCCGCCCGGACGCGGCGCCCTCGGCGGCGGCTCCAGGGGAGCAGCAGGGCTGGGAAACGTCTGGAGAAACACGGAATTCCTGTGGGTGGGCAGAGGAGCGACTCTCATTCCTTGGGGTGACAGGAGAGGATCCCCAGCCCGTGAAAAATGGGAATTGGGGGTTGGAAATCCTTCCCGGTGAGGGGGTGGGATGGAATTCCCAGAAAGCTGCGGCTGTGCCACCCCTGGAAGTGTCCAAGGCTAGGATGGGATGGGATGGGATGGGATGGGATGGGATGGGATAATGGGATGGGATGGCATGGGATTTTGGGATGGGATGGGATGGGATGGGATGGGATGGGATGGGATGGGATAATGGGATGGGATAATGGGATGGGATAATGGGATGGGATAATGGGATGGGATGGGATGGGATGGGATTTGGGATGGGATTTGGGATAGGATGGGATGGGATAATGGAATGAGATGGGATAATGGGATAGGATAATGGGATGGGATAATGGGATGGGATGGGATTTTGGGATAGGATAATGGGATGGGATAATGGGATGGGATAGGATTTTGGGATGGGATTTAGGATAGGATGGGATTTGGGATGGGATTTAGGATAGGATGGGATTTGGGATGGGATTTGGGATAGGATGGGATGGAATAATGGAATGAGATGGGATAGTGGGATGGTATTTGGGATAAGATGGGATAATGGGATGGGATTTGGGGTGGGAGTTGCGAGGTGTCCCTGCCCAAGGGGAAGGATCCATGGTGAAAGCCACGATAGTGAGGGAGAGTTGGGCTGGGCTCGAGGATGCTCCAAGGACCCAGGGAATCCATCCACGCCTCCATCCCAAACCCAGCCCCATTCCCATCTCCACCCGAGGCACAGGGCAGGGAAATCCCTGCTGGAGAAACCTCGGGCAATTCCCCCACGGGTGGGAAAATCCCATTTTCCTGCCGTCCCTGGTTTTCAATGAAGAACATCCCTGGACAACAAGAGGGTGCAGTGAGAAAATCCCAAATCATCCAAACCCTCCTGGAAAAGCAGATTGGGAATGACCTTTCAAACACCACCCAAAACCCAAACCTCTCTTTTCCAGGAGCTCACTTCCCAATGAAAACCCGGGATTTCATTTATAACCCAAACCACAGCAGAATACAAATGAGGGAGGTGAATTCCGTGCTCCCCGCGGATCCCAGGGTGGAATTCCCATCAGAACCAGGATCCAGGCCCGGCCCTGCTGCCTTCACCCCCTCACCAGCCCGGGGGGAGCGGGCTGGGATTCATTAGAAAAGCCAGAGCAGCTTAATTGAGCTGCTGCAGGCACAAATTGGATGTGCCCGGCTCCGAATCCAGCCGATCCCGGCTCCTCCTGCGCATACGGAATCTTCATTTAGGCAGCCAATTAACTCAGGGCCTCTCATTAGCCTTGATTGCCCTGCCAGGGCTCCCCCCGAGCTGCTGGAAGGAGCCTGGAGGTGAATTTGGATCCTGCTGTGTCCTGGGCTCGGGGTGGGCAGGGCTGGAGTCTCCTCTCTCCGTTCTCCAGGGTCGGGGAATTGTTTGGGTTGGGAAAGATCAGAGCCAGCCATTCACAACGGTCACGGCTTTTCTCTGCCCCTTGGTCCTTCCTGGAATCCCTCTTGGAATCCTGGAATCCTTCCTGGAATCCTAGGACCCCATCTGGAATCCTTCCTGGAATCCTTCCTGGAATTCTTCCTGGAATTCTTCTTGGAATTTTTCCTTCCTTCCTTCCTTCCTTCCTTCCTTCCTTCCTTCCTTCCTTCCTTCCTTCCTTCCTTCCTTCCTTCCTTCCTTCCTTCCTTCCTTCCTTCCTTCCTTCCTTCCTTCCTTCCTTCCTTCCTTCCTTCCTTCCTTCCTTCCTTCCTTCCTTCCTTCCTTCCTTCCTTCCTTCCTTCCTTCCTTCCTTCCTTCCTTCCTTCCTTCCTTCCTTCCTTCCTTCCTTCCTTCCTTCCTTCCTTCCTTCCTTCCTTCCTTCCTTCCTTCCTTCCTTCCTTCCTTCCTTCCTTCCTTCCTTCCCTTCCTTCCTTCCTTCCTTCCTTCCTTCCTTCCTTCCTTCCTTCCTTCCTTCCTTCCTTCCTTCCTTCCTTCCTTCCTTCCTTCCTTCCTTCCTTCCTTCCTTCCTTCCTTCCTTCCTTCCTTCCTTCCTTCCTTCCTTCCTTCCTTCCTTCCTTCCTTCCTTCCTTCCTTCCTTCCTTCCCTCCCTTCCCTCCCTCCCTCCCATTCCAAGGCCCTCATTGGGATCCCCTCCCCTTAATTCCCAAACCCTTCCCATTTTTCCTGGAATGGATAAATTTGGGGACCCTTGGAGCCAACTGGGGCTGGCACCTCCTTGGAGGCTCCTTGGGCCAGGCCCCGGGGGTGTCCCCAATGTCCCAAATGTCCCCAGCGGAGTCCCCAGTGTCCCCAATGTCCCAAATGTCCCCAGCGGAGTCCCCAGTGTCCCCAATGTCCTTGGGGGTGTCCCCAGGCAGGGCAGAGCCCCCGCAGGAGCCGCTGGCTCCGGGTAAAATCTCCCGATGATTTCCCTGCAGCCTGCGGAGGCTGCGGAGTAATGGAATTAGGGGAATATTATGGGCTGGGAAATGGGCAGATAAGTGCCTTAAAGTGATCGGAATGACCCGGAGGTGCCGCCGGAATGGGCTGGGAAATGTCCTGGAGCAGCCCCGGCCGGGCGGAGCCGGAATTCGGGGGGTGCAGGGGGGGCTCACCGAGCCCTGCCCCCCGGCCTGGTCCCTTTTGGGGACCCCGATTTTTTGGGGTATCCCACATTCCCGGCACTCCTGGGTTTTTTGGGGTATCCCACATTCCCGGCACTCCTGGGTTTTTTGGGGTATCCCACATTCCCGGCACTCCTGGGTTTTTGAGGATATCCCACATTCCCGGCACTCCTGGGTTTTTGAGGATATCCCACATTCCCGGCACTCCTGGGTTTTTGAGGATATCCCACATTCCCGGCACTCCTGGGTTTTTTGGGATATCCCACATTCCCGGCACTCCTGGGTTTTTTGGGATATCCCACATTCCCAGCACTCCTGGATTTTTTGGGGTATCCCACATTCCCGGCACTCCTGGATTTTTGGGATATCCCACATTCCCAGCACTCCTGGATTTTTTGGGATATCCCACATTCCCGGCAGTCCGGGGTTTTTGGGATATCCCACATTCCCGGCACTCCTGGGTTTTTTGGGGTATCCCACATTCCCGGCACTCCTGGGTTTTTTGGGATATCCCACATTCCCAGCACTCCTGGGTTTTTGGGGTATCCCACATTCCCGGCACTCCTGGGTTTTTTGGGATATCCCACATTCCCGGCACTCCTGGATTTTTGGGACATCCCACATTCCCGGCACTCCTGGGTTTTTTGGGATATCCCACATTCCCGGCACTCCTGGGTTTTTTGGGATATCCCACATTCCCGGCACTCCTGGATTTTTTGGGATATCCCACATTCCCAGCACTCCTGGGTTTTTTGGGATATCCCACATTCCCGGCACTCCTGGATTTTTTGAGGATATCCCACATTCCCGGCACTCCTGGATTTTTTGGGATATCCCACATTCCCAGCACTCCTGGATTTTTTGGGATATCCCACATTCCCGGCAGTCCGGGGTTTTTTGGGATATCCCACATTCCCGGCACTCCTGGGTTTTTTGGGGTATCCCACATTCCCGGCACTCCTGGGTTTTTTGGGATATCCCACATTCCCGGCACTCCTGGGTTTTTTGGGGTATCCCACATTCCCGGCACTCCTGGGTTTTTTGGGATATCCCACATTCCCGGCACTCCTGGGTTTTTTGGGGTATCCCACATTCCCAGCCCGCCTTGGTTGGTTGTTTGGCTTTTTTTTGGCATGTCCCACATTCCCAGCACTCCGGGGTTTTTTGGGAGTATCCCACATTCCCAGTGCTCCTGGATTTTTTGGGTTTTTTGGGGGATATCTCACATTCCCAGTACTACTGGTATTTTTTTTCTTTTTTGATATCCCACATTCCCAGCACTCCTGCTTTTGGTTTTTTGGGATACCCCACATTCCCAGAGCTCCTGTTTTTTGGGGTTTTTTTGGAAGTATCCCACATTCCCAGTGCTCTTGGATTTTTGGTTTTTGGGGTTTTTTTTTTTGTTTTGGTTTGGGTTTTTTTTGTTTGTTGGGGTTTTTTTATTATTATTTTTTTTGGGGTTTTTTGTTTTGTTTTTTTGAGGTATCCCATATTCCCAACGCTCCTGGTTTTGTTTTTGGGACACCCCACATTCCCAGAGCTCCTATTTTTTGGGGTTTTTTTGGGATACCCCACATTCCCAGAGCTCCTGTTTTGGGGGGTTTTTTTTGGGATACCCCACATTCCCAGAGCTCCTATTTTTTGGGGTTTTTTTGGGATACCCCACATTCCCAGAGCTCCTGTTTTTGGTTTTTTTTCTGGAATAGGGTTCCGGCCTCACATCTGGAATCTCCGGATTTTCCATCACCATAATTAACCTGGAACATCTCCCGTGGAACAGGATCGGGTTGTGCCGCTGGATTTCTCATATTTTAGGGGAATTTGGAATGACAAAATCCCATCCAAACCCGATTTTTCCAGCAGGCAGGAATGATCCATAACCCAAAGTGCTTGGAAAAGCAGCGCTTGAAGGAGATTGAGTCTGACAGCCCAATAAACGTCAGCCCGGCTCCGGGATGAATATTCCCAACTTTAATTGGAGACGTGACGCTCCCATTAGCGGGGACAGCGAATCCCCACCTCGCCATTGATAAAATTATCCTTTTTTTATCCTTTTTTTAAGCCTCTAATTGATGGCAAGGCCCAGCAGAGGAGCCTCGGGAGGGGGGACGGGGGGCACAGAGAGACCCTAAAATCCTTCAGGATCCTCGGAGGAGGAAGAGGAGGAGGAGGAGGGATGGGGAGAGAAGAGGGAGCGGGGTAAAAAGGAGCTGATGGCATCTCGCTCCCTGCCTGGGATTTAGGGAGGCGGATTTGGGATTTCGGTCCCGCTCGGCAGCAGCTGACAGGAGCAGATTAAAGGGGCTCCAACCTCGCCTCCATCGATGCAGGAAAAGGGGATTTGGGATCTGAAATCCACCCCCTGGGGCGCGGAGATTCCTCCTCTCCCCGTCCTTCATCCCCCGGAGCTCTGCGGGTCCGGGAGGGGAGGCGCCCGCTCTTTGCTGGCGGTCCCGGTTTTGTTTTCACTCTCCATTTCCCCATCTGAGCCCATCCCGATTTCTCCCCTGGCTGCTCCCGCCGCCGATTATTCCCCGTAATTTCCATTTAATGATAAGGCTGGGGTTGGATGCTGGGAGGAGATGTCACCGCGCTGGCTGAGCGGCGACGGGAGGGAAAAAGGGGACGGAGGAAGGGGTGGGACGGGAATGCAGGTGGCAGCTCCCGATGGAGCATCCGTGGCATTGTCACCACCTCCCCCCGGTGCTGCCAGCAAGGCAGGGCTCATTATTAATGATTTATCCCTAATTAGGCTGCTCTGGCCAGCGCGAGCATCCCTTGGCATCCTCGGCTCCGAGGTGTCTGGGAACAAGCGGCGCTGGCGAAATTCCCTCCTCTGGCTCAGGTAGAGGGGAAATAATTCCACAGCGGCGGGGGCAGCTCCGCTTCCGTGGGTTTGTTTTGCTCACCGCGCTCCCCATCCCAAAATGTTGCGTGGATCCACAAAAACAGAGACTGGGGAGGCGCAAATCCCTGGGAATGCTTTGCACCCCCAAAAAAATCTCCTCGGTGGGAAGCAGGAGGGTTCAGCCCCCCCGAGACGGAGCGAAACCCCCCAGAAGGCGGGCGGGGAGCTGCGGGGGAAGCTCCGACCCGAAATGTTGGGAAACGAGGGGGGAAAGACCCCAAATTTTTCCTGTCAGCCCCGGGCCTGGCAGCAGCCGCAGAGGCGTTTGCCAAGCGCCGGGCGCGGTTTGTCTGCGCTCGCTAATGACTCCTCTGATTAATTGCAGGGAGGTGACACCGCCGCTGCTGCCACCGCTGAGGAGCCCTTGGGGCAGCGGGGTCACAGCGGCGGCGCTGCGGGGCTGGGACGGGTCTGGGGAGGGATGGGAGCGACTGGGAACGTCCCGGGTCCCAGGATGGGCTGGGAACATCCCGGATTCCAGAATGGACTGGCACTGCTCCCTGGGCCAGAGTTGCACTGGGAACATCCCAGTCACGGAATTCCAGAGGTTCCCATTGCACTGGGAACATCCCAGTTCCCAGATTCCAGAGGTTCCCATTGCACTGGGAACATCCCAGTTCCCAGAATGGACTGGCACTGCTCCCTGGCCAGATTTGCACTGGGAACATCCCAGTCACGGAATTCCAGAGGTTCCCATTGCACTGGGAACATCCCAGTTCCCAGATGGACTGGCACTGCTCCCTGGGCCAGACTTGCACTGGGAACTTCCCAGAGGTTCCCATTGCACTGGGAACATCCCAGTTCCCAGATTCCAGAGGTTCCCATTGCACTGGGAACATCCCAGTTCCCAGAATGGACTGGCACTGCTCCCTGGGCCAGATTTGCACTGGGAACATCCCAGTTTCCAGAGGTTCCCATTGCACTGGGAACATCCCAGTCCCTGTCATGGAATTCCAGAGGTTCCCATTGCACTGGGAGCATCCCAGTTCCCAAATTCCAGAGGTTCCCATTGCACTGGGAACATCCCAGTGCCAGGTCAGTGGTGTCAAAAATTCCCTTGGATTGGGAACATCCCAGTCCCTGTCACAGAATTCCAGAGGTTCCTGTGACAGTTTTGACATTTCCTCCTCTTCCAGCAGAACCAGCCTGACTTTCCATTGCATTTTTGGGGTTCATTTCACCCTCACAGAGGTCTGGGGGCTCTTTAACCTCTCCCAGACCTGTGACATTCCCCTGGAATTCCCCTACCACTGAAACCAGTCTGACTCTCCAACGGATTTTGGGGGTTCCTTTCACCCCTCCAAGAGTCTGGGGGTCCTTTAACCCCCCCAAAGCTCTGACATTTCCCCAAAAGATCCTCCTCTAACCAGTCTGACTCTCCAACAAACCCGATTTTTGGGGCTCCTTTCACCCCCTCAGGGGCCTGGAAGATCCTTTAACCGCGCCCAGACCTGTGACACTTCATCCCCTTCCAGCAGAACCAGTCTGACTCTCCGTTGGATTTTGGGGGCTCATTTCACCCCTCCGAGGGTCTGGAGAACCTTTAACTCCTCCCAGACCTGTGAAATTTCCTCCTCTTCCACTGTAACCAGTCTGACTTTCCATCGGAATTTTGGGGTTCATTTCACCCCTCCGAGTCTCTGCACCTCCTTTAACCCTTCACCAATTCCCCTCCCACACCAGCACAACCCCTCTGCCCCCCCAGCCACCCCCAAACCCTCCCCGCACGGAGGGGACAGCGCGGGGGAGCCCTCGGTGGCCTCGAACTCCTCCCAGAGCATTTCTGGCGAGCATCGGGCGGCGGAGCCGCTGCTGCGGGTGCCAGGTTTATGCAAGATGAGTTATATAAGCCCGAGTCAGCCGTAATGAGACGCTTGTGAAATCTTGCACCGATCTGTGTCAGTGCCCTAATCGCAGGCGACAGCCGGGCTCTGCGGCTGCTTGGGGATGATAATATTAATGTCAGGAGGCATCAAGCGCAGGATGCGCCTTTCAAAGGGGGATTACGCTCCTCGCTGGCGGAAAGGAAACAGCCCCTAATCTTCCCCGCCGCATGCCGGGGGCGCGGGGAGAGGCTGCGGGTGCGGCGGTGGAGGGGGAGCGGCGTGAGAGGGCAGGGTGGGCCCGTTCGTGGGGGGAACACGGGGGTTCTGCTCCAGACCCCATCCCTGGCTCGTGGGTCAGCCCAGTCCGCCATCCTGCACCCCGTGTCTGTGGTGTCAGCACCCCAATCCTGCTCCGAGCCCCATCCCTGGCTGCTTTTAACCCCATCCCTCCATCCCACACCCCCTGTCCGCGGTGTGAGAGCCCCAGTCCTGCTCCAAACCCCATCCCTGGCTGCTTTTAACCCCATCCCTTCATCCCGCACCCCCTGTCCGCGGTGTGAGAGCCCCAGTCCTGCTCCGAGCCCCATCCCTGGCCGCTTTTAACCCCATTCCTCCATCCCGCACCCCGTGTCTGTGGTGTCAGCACCCCAATCCTGCTCCGAACCCCATCCCTGGCCGCTTTTAACCCCATTCCTCCATCCTGCACCCCGTGTCTGTGGTGTCAGCACCCCAGTCCTGCTCCGAACCCCATCCCTGGCTCGTGTGTCACCCCATTCCTCCATCCCACACCCCATGTCTGCAGGGTGAACGCCCCAATCCTGCTCCGAACCCCATCCCTGGCTGCTTTTAACCCCATTCCTCCATCCCACCTCCCCTGTCCGCGGTGTGAGAGCCCCAATCCTGCTCCAAACCCCATCCCTGGCTCATTTCCCCCATTCCTCCATCCCACACCCCCTCCCCTCTGTGTGAGCACCCCAATCCCACTCCAAACCCCATCCCCATCTGTTTTTCCCCCCTTCCCCTCCTTTAGGATCGCTCTGGGGCCCAGCAGCGCTCCCGTGTCACCCCATTCCTCCATCCCACATCCTCTGTGCTCACCCCACTGCAAACCCCATCCCTGCCTCATTCCCCCCATTCCTCCATCCCACACCCCCTCCCCTCTGCATGAACACCCCAATCCCGCTCCAAACCCCATCCCTGGCTCATTTCCTCCATTCCTCCATCCCACACCCCCTCCTCTCTGTGTGAACACCCCAATTCCTCTCCAAACCCCATTCCCGGCTGCTTTTAACCCCATTCCTCCATCCCACACCCCCTCCCCTCTGTGTGAACACCCCAATCCCGCTCCAAACCCCATTCCCGGCTGCTTTTAACCCCATTCCTCCATCCCACACCCCCTCCCCTCTGCATGAACACCCCAATCCCGCTCCAAACCCCATCCCTGCCTCATTCCCCCCATTCCTCCATCCCACAGCCCCTCCCCTCTGTGTGAACACCCCAATCCCGCTCCAAACCCCATCCCTGCCTCATTCCCCCCATTCCTCCATCCCAACCCCTCCCCTGTGTGAACACCCCAATTCCTCTCCAAACTCCATCCCTGGCTCATTTTCCCCATTCCTCCATCCCAACCCCCTCCCCTCTGTGTGAACACCCCAATCCCGCTCCAAACCCCATTCCCGGCTGTTTTCCCCGCTTCCCCTCCTTTAGGATTTGGGGCCGAGCAGCTCTCGCAGGTGCTGCCGCGAGTGTCCCTTTGTCATCCCAGCAGCTTTTGCAGCTTTTCCCCTTTTCTGCGGGTGCCGCTGCCGCTCCGGAATTGATTTGCATTCATTGCGCTCCCGTCGGGCGCGGGGCGAGGCCGAGCCGCCACAGCGCAAACAAACAAACAAAAAACAAAACAAAACAAAACAAAACTCCGGCTTGCAGAGAGCCCGAGCATCCTCCGGCCAAAAAGCCCTCGGGGATCGCGGTTTTTTCTTTTCTTAAAGGCTCGAACGAGGCGCTTTAGGGTGGTGGAGCCTGAGGGTGACACCAAAGGGTGGCTGCGGACACCTGGGGTCATTGCCAGAATCCCAGCTGGGAACAAATCCCAAAATCCCAAATCCCAAAATCCCAAAATCTCAGATTCCAGCTCTGGGACACGCAGCTGGGGGGAGCGAGGAGTTGGAGAGGCATTAAAAGCCCGATTTTTATATCTATATCTATATCTATATCTATATCTATATCTATATCTATATCTATATCTATATCTATATATATATTTTTTTTTTTTTTTTTTTTAATTTTTTTTTTGGAGCTGCGTGCCCAGGGCACAGGGTGAGGATGATGATGAGCACCGAGGATGATGAAGAACACTGAGGATGATGATGATGAACACCAAGGGTGATGATGATGAGCACTGAGGATGATGATGAGCTCTGAGGATGATGAAGAACACCGAGGATGATGAAGAACACTGAGGATGATGATGATGAACACTGGGGATGATGATGAGCACTGAAGATGATGTTGAGCAGTGAGGATGATGATGAGCTCTGAGGATGATGATGATGAACACCAGTGATGATGATGAGCACTGAGGATGATGATGAGCAGTGAGGATGATGATGATGAACACTGAGGATGATGATGATGAGCACTGAGGATGATGATGATGAGCACCAGGGATGATGATGATGAGCAGTGAGGATGATGATGAGCACTGAGGGTGATGATGAGCAGTGAGGATGATGATGAGCACTGAGGATGATGATGATGAACACCGGGGATGATGATGATGAGCACCAGGGATGATGATGATGATGAGCACTGAGGATGGTGATGATGAACACCAGGGATGATGATGATGAGCACCAATCCCGCGGGCGCGCTGCCAGCAGCGCGGGCTAATTGGAAACAGACTCCGGGGCCCTGGGGCTCTGGGCTCTGGGGCTCTGGGGCTCTGGGGCTCTGGGGCTCTGGGGCTCTGGGGCTCTGGGGCTCTGGGGCCCTGGGGCTCTGGGGCTCTGGGGCCCTGGGGCTCGTGGGCTCCGGGGCTCTGGGGCTCTGGGGCTCTCTGGGGCTCTGGGGCTCTGGGGCTCTGGGGCTCTGGGGCTCTGGGGCTCTGGGCTCTGGGGCCCTGGGGCTGGGGCTCTGGGGCTCAGGGGCTCTGGGGCTCTGGGGCTCTGGGGCTCTGGGGCTCTGGGGCTCCGGGGCTCTGGGGCTCCGGGGCTCCGGGGCTCTGGGGCTCTGGGGCTCTGGGGCTCTGGGGCTCTGGGGCTCTGGGGCTCTGGGGCTCTGGGGCTCTGGGGCTCTGGGGCTCTGGGGCTCTGGGGCTCTGGGGCTCTGGGGCTCTGGGGCTCTGGGGCTCTGGGGCTCTGGGGCTCTGGGGCTCTGGGGCTCTGGGGCTCTGGGGCCCGGGGGCTCTGGGGCTCTGGGGCTCTGGGGCTCTGGGGCTCTGGGGCTCTGGGGCTCTGGGGCTCTGGGGCTCTGGGGCTCTGGGGCCCTGGGGCTCTGGGGCTCTGGGGCTCTGGGGCTCTGGGGCTCTGGGGCTCCGGGGCTCTGGGGCTCTGGGGCTCTGGGGCTCTGGGGCTCTGGGGCTCTGGGGCTCTGGGGCTCTGGGGCTCTGGGGCTCTGGGCTCTGGGGCCCTGGGGCTCTGGGGCTCTGGGGCTCTGGGGCTCTGGGGCTCTGGGGCTCTGGGGCTCTGGGGCTCTCTGGGGCTCTGGGGCTCTGGGGCTCTGGGGCTCTGGGGTTTTGGGGGTCTGGGGCTCTGGGGGCTCTGGGGCTCTGGGGCGCTGGGGCTCTGGGGCTCTGGGGCTCTGGGGCCCTGGGGCTCTGGGGCTCTGGGGCTCTGGGGCCCTGGGGCTCTGGGGCTCTGGGGCTCTGGGCTCTGGGGCTCTGGGGCTCTGGGGCTCTGGGGCTCTGGGGCTCTGGGGCTCTGGGGCTCTGGGGCTCTGGGGCTCTGGGGCTCTGGGGCTCTGGGGCCCTGGGGCTCTGGGGCTCTGGGGCTCTGGGGCTCTGGGGCTCTGGGGCTCTGAGGCTCTGGGGCTCTGAGGCTCTGGGGCTCTGGGGCCCTGGGGCTCTGGGGCTCTGGGGCTCCGGGGCTCCGGGGGCCCTGGGGCTCTGGGGCTCTGGGGGCTCTGGGGCTCTGGGGCTCTGAGGCTCTGGGGCTCTGAGGCTCTGGGGCTCTGGGGCCCTGGGGCTCTGGGGCTCTGGGGCTCCGGGGCTCCGGGGCTCTGGGGCTCTGGGGCCCTGGGGCTCCGGGGCTCTGGGGCTCTGGGGTGTGTGCGGCCGCGCTGACGGAGCAGCGGCTCCGGGAGGCGCTGATGGAGGCTGTAACTCGATTATCCCAGCGCTCATGCACAGGCTCACCCGCCAGGACCAGAACCAGAATTCCATGAGCTGCTCACTCCCCTCCCCTCCCCTCCCTGAGCCCCTCATCCTGAGGCTGTGGGAGCCCAGGATGTTCCCTGGATGCCTCCAGACCCTCCTGGCAGGGGTCTCAGAGACCCTGGCATGATGCCCAGGACCCCTGGGGATTGGATTTAAGTCCCTGGAAAAAACTACCAACATTGCAGGAAGAATTACAAGTCACAAAAAATAAGTAGAGTATAAATTACATTGTTAGAAGGTGGAATTATTCCCGGCTCAGATCATTCCCGGCTCAGACCATTCCCATCAGGAATCATTCCCAAGGCAGGAATCATTCCCATCAGGAATCATTCCTGGCTCAGAACATTCCCATCAGGAATCATTCCCACCAGGAACCATTCCCACCAGGAATCAATCATTCCCATCAGGAACCATTCCCACCAGGAATCAATCATTCCCATCAGGAACCATTCCCACCAGGAGCCATTCCCATCAGGAATCAATTATTCCCACCAGGAACCATTCCCACCAGGAGCCATTCCCATCAGGAACCATTCCCACCAGGAGTCATTCCCATCAGGAACCATTCCCACCAGGAATCAATCATTCCCACCAGGAACCATTCCCACCAGGAGCCATTCCCATCAGGAATCGACCATTCCCAGCTCGGATCATTCCCGGCTCAGACCACTCCCTCCAGGAGCCATTCCCATCAGGAGCCATTCCCACCAGGAATCGATCATTCCCATCAGGAATCAATCATTCCCACCAGGAACCATTCCCATCAGGAACCATTCCCATCAGGAATCATTCCCATCAGGAATCGATCATTCCCACCAGGAACCATTCCCACCAGGAACCATTCCCATCAGGAATCATTCCCATCAGGAATCACTCATTCCCCCCAGGAATGGATCATTCCCACCAGGAATCGATCACTCATTCCCACCAGGAATGGATCATTCCCCCCAGGAATGGATTGTTCCCCCCAGGAATGGATCATTCCCCCCAGGAATGGATTGTTCCCCCCAGGAATGGATCATTCCCCCCAGGAGCCGCTCCCAGCACCGTCTCTCCGGGCTGGCCCCTCTCTCTCTCTCTCTCTCTCTCAGGGTCGCTGTGAACACGCACCATCTGCTCGCCTGGAAATTAATAATAATTATCAGCTCTCACCAGCTGCCGCTAATTGGCTCCCCCTTGGTGGGGAGAGGTGGGAATTCCGCAGCTTCCCGGCTCCAGCCATCCCAGGAAAGGCTCCCTGAGCCCCGGGATCCCCCCAGAAGAGCCAGGCAGGGAATTCGGGTGGGGCAAATCCATCCCGGAGCACACCTGGAATGGAACCTGGAATGGTTTGGGTGGGAAGGGATTCTAAACTCCATTTGTTCCACCCTATGGAATGGTCACCTTCCATGATCCCAGATTATCCCAGCCTGGAATTCTCGGGCTCTTCCAGGGATCCTGGAATTCTCTGGGAATTCCAGCCCAGCTCCTCCCCACCCTCCCAGCCAGGAATTTTGTCCCAAAATCCCATCTGATCCTAACAGCAGGAATAGGGAGCGAAGGCCTGTGGCAGTGGGAAGCCATTCCTTGTGTCCAGGGGCACAGAGGGATGGGAAAAGAATCCTGGAATGGTTTGGGTTCAGAGGGTCATTTTGGGATCAATTCCAGATCCAACACCCCCCACTATCCCAGATTATCCCAGCCTGGCCTTGGACATTCCAGGGATCCACAGATTTTCTGGGAATTCCATCCCAGCCAGGAATTCCTTCCCAAAATCCCACCCATCCCCTCCCTTTGTCAGTTTTGAGCCATTCCCTGTGTCTCCATCCCTCCTTCCCAGCAGATTCCCAATGTCCAGGGCTGTTCCTGCAGCACCCACAGAGGGATGGGAACACAAAACCCTGGAATGGTTTGGAAGGACCTGAAATCCCACCTGGTGCCAACCACGACACCTCCACTGCCCCAGGGTGCTCCAACCCGGCCCTGGACACTCCCAGGGATCCAGGGGCAGCTCCTCCGGGAATTCAGGCTCTCTCCACGCTGCAGAATTCCCGGTGCCGAGGGTGGGATTGTGAATTCTCCGGCTGCAGCCTCAGCCTGGGCAGGTGGGTGTCGGGAGCCTGCCGGGGATATTTTTATTTCCTGACAAAATCCGCCCGCGGAGCAGCTCCGGGAAGCACACGGAGCATTATTTTGGTGCAAACACGGCGGATTAAGGCAAAGGAACACTTGAAACATCCACTTCCATGGAGACTCGGGAGAGATGAGGGCTTGGAAAAATCCCGGAGTTCAAGCCAGGCTTTTAAACACGTCCTGCCCCGAGCAGGGAGGGTCTGGAATTCGGGATACGAACACATCCTCTCGTCATTAGGGTCTGGATGATCCTGTTAATGGCATTCCCATAATTAATTAATGAAAGGAGATTTGGATGCACCATACGAAGAGCTCCAGGCTCCAGGCAGGGTTGCAGCCTCCATCAAACATTCCCTGCTGGAATTTTCCATGGAGGGGTTTGGGGGTGGGGTGGGGACCCTTCCCCTGCTCCCATGAACCCCCAGCCCAGAAATCCCGACAAAACCTGGATCTGGCAGCAACATCCCATAAAAGCAGCGATTCCCTGGAGCAGAAGCAGCTGGAAATCTTTCCAGAAGCTTTTCCACACCCTTGGAACGAGCCCTGCTCGTCTCCTCCCGTGCCCGGCAGCAAATCCCGCTGCTCCTTTGATCCAGGTTTTCCCTTCTCCGCTCTCCTCTCCCATCCCGAGGGATCTCACATCGGGATCTCAGATCGGGATCTCACATCGGGATCTCACATCGGGATCTCACATCGGGATCTCACATCAGGATCTCACATCGGGATCTCACATCGGATCTCACATCGGGATCTCACATCGGGATCTCACATCGGGATCTCACATCGGGATCTCACATCGGGATCTCATCCCTCCTGCATCCCCCAATCCCATATTGCCCCCAAATTTTCCCTCCATCCCCGCATCCCCCAGCAGGGAATTTGGCCCTGTGGGATTTGGGATGTGCCCCTTGCAGCAGCAGCAGCTGTGAGTTTGTTTTCTCTTTTTTTTTCCACCCCAAAACCAGCCGTAATTATAAATATTCCCAGATATTTATAAGGGCAGGAAGGAAAGGGAAGACAGAGGGCTGGGATTAATTTGGGAATTTGGTGCCAGAATGAGCAGGGATTGGGGATGTTTCAGGCTGGGATTAAACTGGGAATTCACTCCCAGCAGGGATTGGGGATTTTCCAGATTGGGATCAAACTGGGAATTCACTCCCAGCAGGGGTCAGGGATGCTCCAGATAGGATCAAACTGGGAATTCACTGGGAATTCCCAGCAGGGGTCAGACTGGGAATCTGCTCCAGAGCAGGGCTCAGCGATGCTCCAAACTGGCAGAATTCCAGACTGGGCTCCAGCAGGGCTCTGGGATCAGACTGGGAATTCGCGCAGGCTCAGGGATGCTCCAGACTGGGCTCAAACTGGGAATTCGTCTCAGCAGGGCTCCCAGACTGGGATCAAACTGGGAATTGGGGATGCTCCAGACTGGGATCAGACTGGGAATTCGCTCCCAGCAGGGCTCAGGGATGCTCCAGACTGGGATCAGACTGGGAATTCTCTCCCAGCAGGGATCAGGGATGCTCCAGACTGGGATCAAACTGGGAATTCGCTCCCAGCAGGGCTCAGGGATGCTCCAGACTGGGATCAGACTGGGAATTCTCTCCCAGCAGGGCTCAGCGATGCTCCAGACTGGGATCAAACTGGGAATTCTCTCCCAGCAGGGCTCAGGGATGCTCCAGACTGGGATCAGACTGGGAATTCTCTCCCAGCAGGGCTCAGCGATGCTCCAGACTGGGATCAGACTGGGAATTCGCTCCCAGCAGGGCTCAGCGATGCTCCAGACTGGGATCAGACTGGGAATTCGCTCCCAGCAGGGCTCAGGGATGCTCCAGACTGGGCTCAAACTGGGAATTCGCTCCCAGCAGGGCTCAGCGATGCTCCAGTCTGGGATCAGACTGGGAATTCGCTCCCAGCAGGGTTCAGCGATGCTCCAGACTGGGATCAGACTGGGAATTCGCTCCCAGCAGGGCTCAGGGATGCTCCAGACTGGGCTCAAACTGGGAATTCGCTCCCAGCAGGGCTCAGCGATGCTCCAGACTGGGATCAGACTGGGAATTCGCTCCCAGCAGGGCTCAGCGATGCTCGGGCTGCCCGGGTCGATGCCCAGCCCGTGCCCCCGTCCCCCCGCGGGCAGCAGAGCCCGCGGGATCAATGCGGCCTGAAGGAATTTACGGCTGCGGCTTTTACAGCTCCTTCCTAACAAAGCCCGGCTTTGTGGACTCCCGGCGATTGCCAATTAATTCTGGGGCAGGAAGAGCCCAGCTCCTCCAGGGCAGCCATGAACTGGTTTTTCCCGAGTCTGGAATGCTGGAATTCCCAGGAATTCCCAGTCTGGGAACCCTCAAGCTGCCAAAACAAGGAAAAGCAGGATGGATGGATTTTGGAGATTCTCTGCCACCTCCTTCTCCTCTATTCTGCTCATCCCACATCCCGAGAAGCTCCGGAGCTGAGAGAGAATCCAGACCTCCCCAATTAAGCAATTTCTCCTGAATGAAGGGAATGGGATTCCCATCAATCCCGGCCTGACGAGCTCCTTGTCACTTAGCACCTCTAATGCTCGCCCCTAATGCCATCAGGGGCTCCGAGGCACGGCCCTAATGCAGTTTGCAGCTCCTGCTGGCGCCTGGGATTCGGCCGGAGCGGGAGAGCGAGCGCATCCCTAATCCGAGCCGACACTAATGGGAAAACGAGCAGCGGAGCCGCAGCAAAACCGGGAGCGGCACGGCCAGCCCGAGGGAAGCGCCCCCATCCCGCTTCCCAGAGGGTTCGCTCCTTGTTTTCCACGTCCTGGAGATCCCCACACTCCTCCTGCCGTGCCCTGACCCCCCACTTTTCCTTGGGATCATCCCGGGTTTCTCCACAGGGATGCATCCCTGGTCTGCCCCTAATGCAAATTTCCACTTCCTCTCCATCCCAGAGATCTCCACATTCCTCATCCTGCCTCTCCATCCCATTTTCTTTGGGATCATCCCGATTTTTTTTCCACAGGGATGCATTCCTGGTCTGTTCCAAATCCCATTTTCCACCCTCCCCATCCTGGAGATCCCCACATTCCTCATTCTGCCTCTCCATCCCGTTTCCCTCCGGATTATCCCGGTTTTCTTCCCACAGGGCTGCATCCCTGGTCTGCTCCAAATTTCCCATTCTCCCCATCCTGGAGATCCCCACACTCCTCTTTCCGTGCCCTCTCCATCCCATTTTCCTTGGGATCATCCCAGTTTTTTCCACAGGGCTGCATCCCTGGACTGTTCCAAATCCAACCTTCCCCTTCCTTTCCATGCCAGAAATTTCCACACCCCCGTTCCGCATTCAGCCCCTCCAGACCATCTTTTCCTTGGGATCATCCCTGTTTTTTTCCACAGGGCTGCATCCCTGTTCTGATCCCAATCCTATTTTCCATCCTCTCCATCCTGGAGATCCCCACACTCCCCTTTCTGTGCCCTGACCACCCGCTTTTCCTTGGGATCATCCCAGTTTTCTTCACAGGGCTGCATTCCTGGACTGCTCCCAGCAGCGGGGAGGGTTGTGTTAATGTTAACACCCATTAATAATTAATAACCCCCTAATGAGCGTTAATTAATTAATAACAACATGTGCTCGAGCGATCGATTCCCGATGAACAGCCCCGCGCTGCCAGGAGTCCCCAGCTCGGGAATTCTCCGGGATTTCCCCAGTTCTGGAGATGGGAACCAGCTCGGGAATTCTGCATTTCCCCGGTTCTGGAGATGGGAACCAGCTCGGGAATTCTGCATTTCCCCAGCTCTGGAGATGGGAACCGGCTCGGGAATTCTGCATTTCCCCAGCTCTGGAGATGGGAACCGGCTCGGGAATTCTGCATTTCCCCAGTTCTGGAGATGGGAACCAGCTCGGGAATTCTCCCGGATTTCCTCGGCTCTGGAGATTTGGGATGTCCACCCCGCAGGATTTGGGATGTCCATCCTGTGATGTGGGATATCCATCCCCGCAGGATTTGGGAAGTCCATCCAGTGGGATTCGGGATCTCCATCCCTGGAGAATCTCGCCCATCCGATGGCCCCCGGCCCGTTCCTGGTTTGGGGTCCCGGGGCTGCGCCGGGCTCGCACTGCCCTCCAGTGGGCACACGGTGCTCCCAGCGCCTCCCGGCTGTCCCCTGCCACCTCGCGGCTGTCCCCTGCCACCTCCTGAGTGTCTTCTGCCACCCCCCAGCTGTCCCCTGTCCCCCACCTGGCTGTCCCCTGTCCCCCCAGGTTGTGCTGTGCCACCACCCAGGTGTCCTCTGTCCCACCCAGGTGTCCCCTGTCACCTCCTGGGTGTCCACTGCCACCTCAGGTTCTCCCCTGCCACCTCCTGGGTGTTTCCTGCCAGCTCCCAGATGCTCCCTGTCCCCCACCTGGCTGTCCTTTGTTCCCCCCCGCCTGTCTCTTGTCCCCTGTCCACTCCAGCTGTCCCCTGTCCCCCCCGCCTCTGCCCTGTCCCCCCCCAGCTGTGCTGTGCCACCACTCAGGTGTCCTCTGTCCCCTCCAGTTGTCCCCCCTGTCCCCCCAGCTGTGCCGCACCCCTGCCCAGATGTGCCCCCGTGGGCGACTCCCAGCCCCGCCGGGGATGCGCTAAAGTCCGACCGGGAGGATTTGGCGGTGTCCCCTCCTGCTGTCCCCTCCGCTCACTGCAGGTTCCTGTTCCTGGCCACCTTGAGGGCCACGTTGTCGTAGTCGCTGTCGCCGAGCCACTCCCTGCCCTGCAGCAGGAAGCGCTGCGGCAGCGGGACGCGCCGCTTGGGGACCGCGTAATCATCGCGCTGGGCGTTGTAGGGACTCGCCAGCCCGGGGGGCTCCTCGGGGGCCGCCTGCAGCCTCCAGGCCTCGCCCTTCACCTCCTCGGGCTCGTCGTACACCGAGAGCGCCGAGAGCCCCTCGGGCTCGTCGTAGATGTGCTCGGGTTTGGGGGGCGCCGTGGGGCGCGCGGGGGGCGGCCGAGCCCCTCCCGCATCCCTGGTGGCACTCGGGGGCTCGGGGACCCCCTCGAGCTGGCGGGCCAGGAAGGATTTGGCGATGGTGTCGAAGGGCACCGCGTACTCGCACTCCGCTCGCCACCCCGCGTCCGGCGCGCTCCCGCGGCGCAGCGAATCCAGCGGCTCGGCGTAGGGAAAATCCGCGCCCCGAGGCGGCTCGCCATAGCAGCGTCTGGCCATAGCAGTGTTCGCCATAGCAGCGTCCGGCCATTGCAGTGTCCGGCCATTGCAGTGTCCGGCCATAGCAGCGTCCGGCCATTGCAGCGTCCGGCCATTGCAGTGTCCGGCCATAGCAGCGTCTGGCCATTGCAGTGTCTGGCCATTGCAGTGTCCGGCCATAGCAGCGTCCGGCCATTGCAGTGTCCGGCCATTGCAGCGTCTGGCCATAGCAGTGTCCGGCCATTGCAGTGTCTGGCCATAGCAGCGTCCGGCCACTGCAGTGTCCGGCCATAGCAGTGTCCGGCCATTGCAGTGTCCGGCCATTGCAGTGTCCGGCCATAGCAGCGTCCGGCCATTGCAGTGTCCGGCCATAGCAGCGTCCGGCCATAGCAGTGTCCGGCCATAGCAGTGTCCGGCCATTGCAGCGTCCGGCCATAGCAGTGTCCGGCCATTGCAGCGTCTGGCCATAGCAGCGTCCGGCCATAGCAGTGTCCGGCCATTGCAGCGTCCGGCCATAGCAGTGTCCGGCCATTGCAGCGTCCGGCCATAGCAGCGTCCGGCCATAGCAGCGTCCGGCCATAGCAGTGTCCGGCCATTGCAGTGTCCGGCCATAGCAGTGTCCGGCCATAGCAGTGTCCGGCCATTGCAGTGTCCGGCCACTGCAGTGTCCGGCCATAGCAGTGTCCGGCCATAGCAGTGTCCGGCCATTGCAGTGTCCGGCAATAGCAGTGTCCGGCCATTGCAGCGTCCGGCCATAGCAGCGTCCGGCCATAGCAGTGTCCGGCCATAGCAGTGTCCGGCCATAGCAGTGTCCAGCCCGGCCCCAGCCGTGTCCAGCCCAGCCCCAGCCATGTCCAGCCCGGCCCCAGCCGTGTCCAGCCCAGCCCCAGCCGTGTCCAGCCCGGCCCCAGCCGTGTCCAGCCCAGCCCCAGCCGTGCCCAGCCCGGCCCCAGCCGTGTCCAGCCCGGCCATAGCAGTGTCCAGCCCGGCCCCAGCCGTGTCCAGCCCGGCCATAGCAGTGTCCAGCCCGGCCCCAGCCCTGTCCAGCCCAGCCCCAGCAGTGTCCAGCCCAGCCCCAGCAGTGTCCAGCCCGGCCCCGGGCGTGTCCCGCTGACCTTGTCGCGGCCGAAGCGGCGCAGGAAGCGGTAGGGCCAGCGGCACAGCAGCTCCAGGCTCTGCGGCTGCCGCAGCTCCAGCGCGTCCTCGGCCGCCCGCAGGATGCAGCGGCCCCGCAGGCGGCAGCGCTGCGACGGGGGGGTCACCCTGACTGTCACCTCAAAGGAGTGCTCCAGGCCGCCTGGGGGGACAGAGGGGACATTGGAAACTGCAGAGGGGCCAGAGTGACCCCTCTAGACCAGAGCAACCTGCTCCAGGCCAGCTGGGATGGACAGAGTGGACACTGGACACGTGTCATACATTGTAGAGGGGCCAGAGTGACCCCCAAGCCAGAGGAACCTGTTCCAGGCCAGCTGGGATGGACAGAGTGGACACTGGACATGTGCCCCACATTGTAGAGGGGCCAAAGTGACCCCTCCAAACCCGAGCAACTTGCTCCAGGCCAGCTGGGATGGACAGGGTGGACACTGGACACGTGTCACACACTGCAGAAGGGCTGGGAGTGACCCCCAAGCCAGGACAGCCCGCTCCAGGCCAGCTGGGATGGACAGAGGGGACACTGGACACGTGTCCCTCCGCACAGCAGGGCCCGGGTGACCCCGGGCAGTGTCCGGCCGATAAGGGCGGGACAGCTCCGGCCACAGGCGATAGCGCAGCCCCCGAACCGCGGCAGGAAGAGCAGGAAGAGGCGCTCGGGGAGGAGATTTCCCCGCCCCGCCCGGCCCCGGCCCCGCTCCCACCTCTGTCCCGGGAGCTGTACAGCGAATTTTCCTCCATGGAGAACTCGCCCTCCGTGCCCAGCGAGCCCTCCTTGGCCCCTGCCGGCTCCTCCTGGCTCCTCTGCCGGGGGGAAGAGCGGCAGGTGAGGGCTCCGACCTGGCCCAGTGAATCCCACCTCTCCCAGTATCCCATTATCCCACCCATCCCAGCAGATCCCACCCGTTATGGATCCCATCCATCCCAGTGAATCCCGCCTGTCTCAGTGGATCCCACCCTTCCCAGTATCCCATTGTGGATCCCACCCATCCCAGCGGATCCCACCCCTCCCAGCGCATCCCACTCCCCATATCCCATTATCCCATTATCCCATTATCCCATTATCCCATTATCCCACCCCTCCCAGTGCATCCCACTCCCCATATCCCATTATCCCATTATCCCACCCCATCCCAGTGCATCCCACTCCCCCTATCCCATTATTCCATCCATCCCAGCACATCCCACTTCCCCCATATCCTGTTATCCCATCCATTCCAGTGAATCCCATCTGTCTCAGTGGATCCCACCTTTCCCGGTATCCCATTGTGGATCCCACCCCTCCCAGCAGCTCCCCCTCCCCAATCCCATTATCCCACCCCATCCCAGTGCATCCCACTCCCCTTATCCCATTATCCCACCCCATCCCAGTGCATCCCACTCCCCCTATCCATTATCCCATTATCCCAGCAGCTCCCCCTCCCCAATCCCATTATCCCACCCATCCCAGTGCATCCCATTCCCCTTATCCCATTATCCCAGCACCTCCCCATCCCCAATCCCATTATCCCACCCTCCCAGCAGCTCCCTCTCCCCAATCCCATTATCCCACCCCATCCCAGTGCATCCCACTCCCCCTATCCCATTATCCCATTATCCCAGCACCTCCTCCCCAATCCCATTATCCTACCCCATCCCAGTGCATCCCACACCCCCTATCCCATTATGCCACCCCTCCCAGCGCATCCCACTCCCCTTATCCCATTATCCCAGCACCTCCCCTCCCCTATCCCATTATCCCACCCTCCCAGCAGCTCCCCTCCCCAATCCCACTATCCCACTATCCCACTATCCCACTATCCCACTATCCCACTATCCCACTATCCCGGCCGTACTGGGAACGCCAGCTCGCACAGCCGCTGGATCCACTGCTCCGCCTCGCCGCACTCCGCGGCCAGCAGCAGCCGCCGCTCGGTGGTCTCCAGCAGGAACGGGACGGTGTCCTTGGGGCAGGGGGCATCGCCCCCCGCCCGCGCCACGTGCACGCAGTCGCGGAGCCGCACCAGGCGCCGGCCCGGCTCGGTCCGGCCCGGCTCGGTCCGGCGCGGCCGCTCCGCGCCCTCCAGCAGCTCCAGGCGCGCCGAGGAGCGGGCGCTGTCCCGGTACAGCACGGCCCAGAAGCGCTTCCACTTCTGCGGGGACACAGCGCTTGTCTTCCCTGGGATTTTACATTGCCCGGGGTTTTACCTTCCTGGGCTTTTACCTTCCCTGGGGTTTTACATTTCCTGGGGTTTTACCTTCCCTGGGGTTTTAAATTTCCTGGGCTTTTACATTTCTTGGGATTTTACATTTCCTGGGATTTTACATTTCCTGGGGTTTTCACATTTCCTGGGCTTTTACCTTCCCTGGGGTTTTACATTTCTTGGGATTTTACATTTCTTGGGATTTTACATTTCCTAGGGTTTTACATTTCCTGGGGTTTTACATTTCCTGGGATTTCACATTTCCTGGGGTTTTCACATTTCCTGGGCTTTTACCTTCCCTGGGGTTTTACATTTCTTGGGATTTCACATTTCCTGGGATTTTACATTTCCTGGGGTTTTACATTTCTTGGGATTTTACATTTCCTGGGCTTTTACCTTCCCTGGGGTTTTCACATTTCCTGGGGCTTTTACCTTCCCTGGGGTTTTACCTTCCCCAGGCTTTTACATTTCTTGGGATTTTACATTTCTCAGGGTTTTTACCTTCCCTGGGTGTTCTACATTTCCTGGGGGTTTTACTTTCCCTGGGGTTTTACATTTCTTGGGATTTTACATTTCCTGGGGGTTTTACCTTTCCTAAGGGTTTTACTTTCTCAGGATTTTTTACCTTTCCAGGAGTTTTCACCTTCCCAGTTTTTACCTTTCTGGGTGTTTTTCCCTTCCCAGGAATTTTTACCTTCCCAGGAGAGTTTTACCTCCTCAGGAATTTTTACTTTCCCAGGAATTTTGACCCTCCCAGGAGTTTTTACCCCCGAGGCAGGACAAAGCTGCAAAGCCCTGCCAGGTTTTGCACCTCCCCCAGGACTGCCTGAGGGTAGGGGTGACAAAAATTGGGATTTAAGAACCCCTGAACCAACACCCCTGACACACATCGAGGCCTCTCCAGCCCCAGCCTCCCCCACAGGCCCTGAACCGCTCCCAGCTCCTTCTTCCCCTCATTTTCCCTTTAAAAATTCCTAAAAAAAAACTCCTTAAAAAACCCTAAAAACAACCTTTCCCTTAAAAAAACCCAAATTTAGAACTCTGCCCCGAAAGCAGCAGCAGTTCCGGGCTCGGGGAGCGTGGGAGGCAGAGGGGAAGTGGGGGCAGGGAAGTCACCCCAAAACCTCCCCAGCAGCTCCGGGTTTGCTTTTCCCTGGGTGGGATTTTGGGATTCCTGCAGTTGGATTTTGGGATTTGTGCCGGGGGTTTGGGATTGTCTCTGCCCTGGGGTTTTGGGATCGCTGGGGGTGGGGAAGGGAAGGGAGAGGAGCAGGAGGGGCCCTGAGCTCCTTCCCCTCCGCAGCCATTGCCCAACGGCGGCGGAAACGGCGCGGGCTTGGTGTCACCTCTGTCACCAACCCCGGGGGACTGTCCCCAAATGGGGCTGTCACCAACCCCATGGAACTGTCCCCAAATGGGGTTTGGGGTCTCATCTGTCACCAACCCCATGGAACTGTCCCCAAATAGGGTTTGGTGTCACCTCTGTCACCAACCCCGGGGGACTGTCCCCAAATGGGGCTGTCACCAACCCCGTGGGACTGTCCCCAAATGGGGCTTGGGGTCACATCTGTCACCAACCCCATGGAACTGTCCCCAAATGGGCTTTGGGGTCACCTCTGTCACCAAACCCGTGAGACTGTCCCCAAATGGGGCTTGGGGTCACATCTGTCACCAACCCCGTGGGACTGTCCCCAAATAGGGTTTGGGGTCACATCTGTCACCAACCCCATGGAATTGTCCCCAAATGGGGCTGTCACCAACCCCATGGAACTGTCCCCAAATGGGCTTTGGGGTCACATCTGTCACCAACCCCCGGGGACTGTCCCCAAATGGGGTTTGGGGTCACCTCTGTCACCAACCCCGTGGGACTGTCCCCAAATGGGGCTGTCACCAACCCCATGGAACTGTCCCCAAATAGGGTTTGGTGTCACATCTGTCACCAACCCCATGGAACTGTCCCCAAATGGGGCTGTCACCAACCCCATGGAACTGTCCCCAAATGGGGTTTGGGGTCACATCTGTCACCTCTGGGGTTTGGGGTCACCCTCACCAACCCCACTGTCCCCAAATGGGGCTGTCACCAACCCCATGGAACTGTCCCCAAATAGGGTTTGGGGTCACATCTGTCACCAACCCCGTGGGACTGTCCCCAAATAGGGTTTGGTGTCACATCTGTCACCAACCCCATGGAATTGTCCCCAAATGGGGCTGTCACCAACCCCATGGAACTGTCCCCAAATGGGCTTTGGGGTCACATCTGTCACCAACCCCCGGGGACTGTCCCCAAATGGGGCTGTCACCAACCCCATCAACCCCACAGGATCACCCCATTCCATGGAATCCCCCAATTCCCGTGGAATCACCCCATTCCCGTGGAATTTATCCCATTCCATGGGATCACCCCATTCCCGTGGGATCCCCCCCATTCCACGGATCCCCCCTGACCTTCCCGAAGGTTTGCTGGAGCTGCAGGTAAATCCCGCCCTGCTTCACCACCGCCTCCTCCATCCCAGAATATCCGGGGTGTCCTGGGGTGTCCGGGCAGTTCCGGGGTGCCCGGGCTGTCCCCGGGGTCCCGCGGGGCCCTGTCCCCTGTCCCCCCCCTCCGCCCGTGTCGGGCTCAGCTCGGGCTCTGCCGCTTCCTCCGCTCGCTGCGGCTTCCGGGGGTGACACGCGGGGACACGGGGGTGGCACTGTCACAGGTGGGTGTGGCACTGTCACAGAGGGGTGTAGCACTGATGGACAGGTGGGTGTGGCACTGATGGACAGGTGGGTGTGGCACTGTCACAGATGGGTGTGGCACTGGGGACACAGGGGTGTGGCACTGATGGACAGGTGGGTGTGGCACTGATGGACAGGTGGGTGTGGCACTGTCACAGGTGGGTGTGGCACTGTGGGACAGGTGACACTGGACACTGGGACAGGGCACAGCGGGAACTGGGGCCACTGGGAGCACTGGGGACACTGGTGGCACCGGTCATACTGGTGTCACATTGGTGACACCGGTGGCACTGAGAGCACTGGTGGCACAGGTGGCACCGGTCATACTGGTGTCAGTGATCACAGCAGTGACACTGGTGGCCCTGGGCGGACTGGCCGTGCCGGTGTCAGTGCTCCCCGCGCTGTCCCCGCGCTGTCCCCGGGGTGCGCGGCCCCTTTAAGGCCGTGTCAACAAACCCCGCTCTCGCCCCTCCCACCTCCCCCCGCGCCGTGCCGCCGTGCTGACGTCAGACGCAGCGCGCCGAGCGCGCAGGGGAGGCGTGGCCAGCGCTCTGTGGGCGTGTCCCGGCGCCGCGCGCAGGCCCGGAGCGAGCGCGGAGGCGCGGTTTGCCCGCTGTGGGCGTGGCCTAAGGCGGCGCGAGCGGAAGCGGAGACTCTGTTTATGCCGTGTGGGCGTGGTTTACCCCGCGGGGGCGGGACCCCGCCGCGCACGCATGCGCAGAACGGGCGGGGTGGGCATGGAGGCGTGTCCGTCGATCGCGCGCAGGCGCGGCAGGGGCGGGGGCGCGGCGCGGCGCATGCGCGGTGCGGGCGGCGGCGCGGGGGACGCGGTGGCGCCGGGCCCGGCGCAGGCGGGGGCGGAGGCGCGAGCGGAGCATGAATGGGGCAAGATGGCGGATCATGTGCAGGTGAGCTCCGGCCGCAGCGCGGGGCTCGCCCGGGCCGCCCGCCGCGCTCCCGGCGCCCCCGCGCCGCCCCGGCCCGCGCGGCCGAGCCCCGCACGGGCAGGCCCGGCCAGGCCCGGCGCGGCCCAGGCGCGCAGGCCGCGCTCGCTGCGGAGGTGGCGCTGCCAGCACCGTGACCCCGTGGCCCTTTGGTTGTCCCCGTGTCCCCTCCGGGGTCCCCCCGCTCCGCCGTGTCCGCCCTGTGTCCCCGTGGCCTGGCCCCGTGTCCCTCCCGGTGTCCCCCCGGATCCCGCTGCTCCCGCTGCCGCCGCCGCTCTGCGGTCTCTGCCACGAAATATTTGGGCAAAGCTCGCTCGGATCCCGGGTTTCCCCTGGGGAGCAGCAGCCGGGGCTGCGCTGTCACCCCCCGGCCGTGCTGCTGTCAGCCGGGGCTCGGGGGATCCGCTCCCTGCTCCCGCCTGGGGACTCGCGTTCCTGTGGGATCTTTGCGATTCCCGGCTGGGTTCGGTTCCTGTTCCAGCCGGGTTCGGTTCCTTTCCCAGCCCTGTTTGTGTTCCTTTTCCAGCCTTGATCCGTTCATTTCCCAGCCGTGTTTGGGTTCATTTTCCTGCCCTCTTTGGGTTCGTTTCTCAGCCAGGTTTGGGTTCCTTTCCCAGCCCTGTTTGGGTTCCTCTTCCAACCTTGATCCGTTCCTTTCTCAGCCGTGTTTGGGTTCCTTTCCCAGCCTTGCTCCATTTCTTTCCCAGCCGTGTTCTGTTCCTTTCCCAGCCGTGTGGGCACTCTGATTTGGGGGAAGCTTTTTCATGGGAAGGGAAAATTCCCATTAAAGGGAATCCCAAAGTGCAGAAGTTCATGGGGCAGGAAGGAAATCAGGGGTGGAAGGGTTCCAGGTTGGAATGGAGGAACCAAACCCCTGGGAAAGGGCCCCAAAACTGCTGGGAAAGAGCCCTAAAACCTCTGGGAAAGGGCCCTAAATCCTCCAAGTGCAACCAAAACCCCTCAGGAAGGGAACAAAACCCTCTGAGTGAGCTCAAACCCCTCTGAATGAACCTAAAGCCCTTTGAAAGTGTCCCTAAAGTGTCTGGGAGCGACCCCAAACTCTGTGAGAGTGACCCCAAATTCTCTGAGAGTGACCCTAAACCCTTCTCTGAGTGACCCCAAACCCTCTGAGTGACCCCAGATCATCTGACCCCAGATCTCTGAAATTGACCCTAAACCCTCTGAGAGTGACCTCAAACCCTCTGAAAGGAACCCTAAACTCTTTGCAATTAACCCCAAACCTCCTAAAATTGGCCCTGAACCTTCAGAATTTGATCCTAAACCCTCTGGGAGTGACCCAAACCCTCTGAAATTCACCCCAAATCCCTTAAATTGGCCCTAAATCCTCAGATATTGACCCCAAACCCCCCAAAATTGACCCCAAATCCCATAAATTGGCCCTAAACCTTCAGAGATTGACCCCAAACCCCCCAAAATTGACCCCAAATCCCATAAATTGGCCCTAAATCCTCAGATATTGACCCCAACCCCCCCAAAATTGACCCCAAATCCCAGAGATTGACCTAAAACTTCAAATTGACCCCCCAAAAATTGACCCCAAATCCCAAATATTGACCCCAAACTCTCAGAGATTGACCCCAAATCCCCCAAAATTGACCCCAAACCTCCTGAGATGACCCCAAACCCCCGTCAGAGGCAGCAAAACCCAACCCCAGGCACAGCCAGGGGGGATTTTCCCAAAAATTTTGGTGGATTTGGGATTTGCAAATCCTGGGATAAGCCAGAATTCCCAGGAGTTATTTATTATCCCTGAAGTTTGGGAATAAATCAGTCCTGGCAGGCAGGAGGCTGAGCAGTTCATTAACTGGGGAATGGGGTTGGGAAAAAGGAATTGCTGGATTTTCAGCGGGAAAATCCCAAATTTTCCTTGGAATTTGGATGCAGATCTGGGATTTCTGTGTTAGATGTTGGTTTGGGTGAGGTGGGAATGGGGAAATTCGAAAGTGGGAATGGGGAAATTCAAAGTGGGAATGGGAAAATAAAAGGTGAGAATGGGGAAATTTGAAGTGGAAATGGGAAAATTCAAATGGGAAAATTCAAGGTGGAAATGGGGAAATTTGAGGTGGAAATGGGGAAATTCGAGGTGGAAATGGGAAATTCAGATCTGTGGGGGTTGGGAATGTTGAGTTCCTGGGGTTAAAGTTTAACTTTAAAGCAGAATTTTGGGAAATGTTCCAAGGCTGGAACTCGGAGCCATTCTGGGAATGAGGTTTGGGAAAAGGATTTTTTTTTTTTTTTTTTTTTTTTTTTTTTTTTTTTTTTTTTTTTGAGAAAGGAAGTTTGGATGGGATTTTGGGAATAAATTATTCTGGTTTATCTCAAACTTCCAGGGATCCTCAGCTTTGCTGGGAATTCCATCCCATAATCCCATTTAAATGTCTTTTTTTCCCTCCATCCCAAATCTCCTGGAATTTTCCCTGGAATTTCCCTTTTCCAGGAGAACATTCCCAGCAATCCCAGAGGTTTTTTATGGAATATTCTTTGTGAATGGTTCTTTAACAGGAACAGGGATTTTGGGATTAAATCCCAGCTGGGTTTAGGAAGGATTTGGAAAATTGGGAAAATTCCCAGAGGAACTTTTGGAATTGTGGTGGAACCCAAATCCATTTTTAGGAATTTGTACCTGGTCTGCTGGAGCCTAAAAAAGATTTTTCCATGAATTTTATTTGGTGTGATAAAACCTGAATTAATTTTTTAATGAATTTTTCCTGTTGTGCTGGAGCCCAAAAAGATTTTAATGATTTTTTTTTTTCTGGAGTGATAGAGCCCAAATCCATTTTTTGGGTTTTTTCATGGTTTGGTGAAGCCCAGAAATATTTTTAGTGGATTTTTTTTCTTGGTTTGGTGAAGCCCAAAACCAAATTTTTAGGATTTTTCCTGGAGTGAAGAAGCCCTGAAAAAAAATTCTGGATTTTACCTGGAATGCTGAAGCCCAAATCCAAATTTTTAAGGATTTTTCTTGGAATGATGAAGCCCAAACCCATTTTTTAATGGATTTTTCCTGGTGTGAAAAAGCTTTGAAAAAATTTCTGGATTTTACCTGGAGTGATGAAGCCCAAATCAAAATTTTTAGGGATTTTTTTTCCTGGAGTGGTGAAACCCCAACACATTTTTTGTGGATTCTTCCTGCTTTTCATCCCAAAAAATCCCAAATTCTGGGAATTGCAAGCAATCCTTCTGGGTTTCCATGGAATTTCCTTCCTGTCTGGGATAATGATGGATTTGGGAAATCTTGGAATGATTTTTAAAAATTATAATTTCCATGTTTTTTATTGGCTGGAAGGAAATTTGGGATAATGGGAGAAGGACCAGGATGTCCTGGAAGGGGAAATTTGGGAAATTTGGGAAATTTGGGATCCTGGAAGGGGAAATTTGGGAAATTCCTCTGAATTCCTGCAAAATTCCTGTAAATTCTGAAAAAATCTCTGCAAAATTCCTGTAAAATTCCTTCAGAATTCCTGCAAAAGTCTTGTAAATTCTGACATAATTCCTCCAAAATTCCTGTGAATTCCTCCAAAATTCCTGTGAAATTCCCATGAATTTCTGCAAAATTCTTGTGAATTCTGGCAAAATTCCCATAAATTCCCAAAAAAAAAAAAAAAAAAAATCCTGTAAATGCTGACAAAATCCCTTTAAATTCCTAGAAAATCCCTGTGAATTCCTGCAAAATTCCTGTGAATTCTGACAAAATTCCTGCAAAATTCCTGTGAATTCTGACAAAATTCCTCCAAAATTCCTGCAAAATTCTTGTGAAATCCTGCAAAATTCCCATAAATTCCAAAAAAAAAAAAATCCTGTAAATGCTGACAAAATCCCTTTAAATTCCTAAAAATCCCTGCAAAATTCCTGAGAAATTCTGACAAAATTCCTACAAAGTTCCTGCAAAATTCCTGCGAAAATTCCTGCAAAATTCTTGTGAATTCCTCCAAAATTCCTGCAAATTCTTACAAAATTCCTGGAGAATTCCTGTTAAAACTTGGGGGAGAAAGGGAAAGGAAAAAGAAAGGAAAAAGGAAAACAAACAAAACCTCCCAGTGCCAGTGCTGAGGAGTCACCTGTGACCCCTCCTGGTCCTGAATCCTGTTTTCCCCTGCTGATTCCCATATTTTCCCCTGCTGATTCCCACATTTTCCCCTGCTGATTCCCATATTTTCCCCTGCTGATTCCCATATTCTCCCATATTTTCCCCTGCTTATTCCTGTATTTTCCCCTGCTTATTCCTGTATTTCCCCCTGGTGATTCCCACATTTTCCCCTGCTGATTCCCACATTTTCCCCTGCTGATTCCCACATTTCCCCTGCTGATTCCCATATTTTCCTGTGCTGATTCCCATATTTTCCCCTGCTGATTCCCACATTTCCCCTGCTGATTCCCACATTTTCCCACATTTCCCCCTGCTGATTCCCATATTTCCCCCTGCTTATTCCTGTATTTTCCCCTGCTGATTCCCACATTTTCCCACATTTTCCCACATTTTCCCACATTTTCCCACATTTTCCCACATTTTCCCCTGCTGATTCCCACATTTTCCCCTGCTGATTCCCACATTTTCCCATATTTCCCCCTGCTGATTCCCACATTTTCCCATATTTTCCCACATTTTCCCCTGCTGATTCCCACATTTTCCCACATTTTCCCACATTTTCCCACATTTTCCCACATTTTCCCACATTTTCCCACATTTTCCCACATTTTCCCACATTTTCCCACATTTTCCCTCATTTTCCCACATTTTCCCACATTTTCCCATATTTTCCCCTGCTTATTCCTGTATTTTCCCCTGCTGATTCCCACATTTTCCCATATTTTCCCATGCTGATTCCCATATTTTCCCCTGCTGATTCCCATATTTTCCCCTGCTTTTCCCATATTTTCCCATGCTGATTCCCATATTTTCCCATGCTGTTTCCTATATTTTCCCATGCTTATTCCCACATTTTCCCCTGCTGATTCCCACATTTTCCTATATTTTCCCATGCTTATTCCCACATTTTCCCCTGCTGATTCCCACATTTTCCCACATTTTCCCATATCTTCTCCTGCTGATTCCCACATTTTCCCCTGCTGATTCCCACATTTTCCCACCTTTCCCCTGCTGATTCCCATATTTTCCCCTGCTCATTCCCACATTTCCCTGCTGATTCCCACATTTCCCTGCTGATTCCCACCTTTCCCCTGTCCCCTGCAGAGCCTGGCCCAGCTGGAGAACCTGTGCAAGCAGCTCTATGAGACCACGGACACGGCCACGCGCCTGCAGGCTGAGAAAGCCCTGGTGGAGTTCACCAACAGCCCCGAGTGTCTGAGCAAGTGCCAGCTGCTGCTGGAGAGGGGCAGTGTGAGTACAGCCCCAAAATATCCTAAACACCCCCAAATCCTGGGATTCCACCTCCCAAAACTTCCCCAAAATCCTGGAATTCCACAGCTCAAAAATTATCCAAAATCACGGAAACTGATAACAGTCACAGCCCAAACATTCCCAAAATCCTGCCCTGGACTGCCATGGAGATCAGCAGGTGGCAGTGGCAGCTGCTGCTGGAGAGGGGCAGTGTGAGTACAGCCCCAAAATATCCTGAAATCCCCCAAATCCTGGAATTCCACAGCCCAAAAATGACCCAAAATCCTGGAATTCCACAGCCCAAAACTTCCCCAAAATCCTGGAATTCCACAGCCCAAAAATTATCCAAAATCACGGAAACTGATAACAGTCACCAGCCCTGACTGCCTCAGCAAGTGGCAGCTGCTGCTGGAGAGGGGCAGTGTGAGTGCAGCCCCAAAATATCCTGAAATCCTGGAATTCCACAGCCCAAACATTCCCAAAAATTCCCTAAAAACATGGAATTACAGAGCCCAAAAATTCCCAAAAAACATGGAAATCAATAACAGCCCCGAGTGTCTGAGCAAGTGGCAGCTGCTGCTGGAGAGGGGCAGTGTGAGTACAGCCCCAAAATATCCTAAACACCCCCAAATCCTGGGATTCCACAGCCCAAAAATTCCACAGCTCAAATATTCCCCAAAATCCTGGAATTCCACAGCCCAAAAATTCCCCAAAATCCTGGAATTCCACAGCCCAAAAATTTACCCAAAATCACGGAAACTGATAACAGTCACCAGCCCTGACTGCCTCAGCAGGTGGCAGCTGCTGCTGGAGAGGGGCAGTGTGAGTACAGCCCCAAAATATCCTAAAATCCTGGAATTCCACAGCCCAAACATTCCCAAAATCCTGGAATTCCACAGCCCAAAACTTCCCCAAAATCCTGGAATTCCACAGCCCAAAAATTCCCGAAAACCATGGAGATCAATAACAGCCCCGAGTGTCTGAGCAAGTGGCAGCTGCTGCTGGAGAGGGGCAGTGTGAGTACAGCCCCAAAATATCCTGAAATCCCCAAATCCTGGGATTCCACAGCCCAAAACTTCCCCAAAATCCTGGAATTCCACAGACCAAAAATTCCCCAAAATCCTGGAATTCCACAGCTCAAAAATTTCCAAAATCACGGAAACTGATAACAGTCACCAGCCCTGACTGCCTCAGCAGGTGGCAGCTGCAGGGGCAGTGTGAGTACAGCCCAAAATATCCTAAAATCCTGGAATTCCACAGCCCAAACATTCCCAAAATTCTGGAATTCCACAGCCCAAAACTTCCCCAAAATCCTGGAATTCCACAGCCCAAAACTTCCCCAAAATCCTGGAATTCCACAGCTCAAAAATTCCCCAAAATCCTGGAATTCCACAGCCCAAAAGCTGCTGCTGGAGAAGGGCAGTGTGAGTACAGCCCCAAAATATCCTGGAAATCCTGGAATTCCACAGCCCAAAAATTCCCAAAATCCTGGAATTCCACAGCCCAAAACTTACCCAAAATCCTGGAATTCCACAGCCCAAAAATTCCCCAAAATCCTGGAATTCCACAGCCCAAAAATTACCTAAAATCCTGGAATTCCACAGCCCAAAAATTACCCAAAATCCTGGAATTCCACAGCTCAAATATTCCCCAAAATCCTGGAATTCCACAGCCCAAAAATGACCCAAAATCCTGGAATTCCACAGCCCAAAACTTCCCCAAAATCCTGGAATTCCAAAGCCCAAAAATGACCCAAAATCCTGGAATTCCACAGCCCAAAACTCCCCCAAAATCCTGGAATTCCACAGCCCAAAAATTACCCAAAATCCTGGAATTCCACAGCCCAAAAATTACCCAAAATCCTGGAATTCCACAGCTCAAATATTCCCAAAAACCTGGAATTCCACAGCCCAAATATTCCCAAAAACCTGGAATTCCACAGCCCAAAAATTACCCAAAATCCTGGAATTCCACAGCTCAAATATTCCCCAAAATCCTGGAATTCCACAGCCCAAAAATTACCCAAAATCCTGGAATTCCACAGCTCAAATATTCCCAAAAACCTGGAATTCCACAGTCCAAAATTTACCCAAAATCCTGGAATTCCACAGCCCAAAAATTCTCAAAAATGCCCTAAAAACATGGAATTACAGAGCCAGATATCCTACAAAATCCTGGAATTCCACAGCCCCAACATCCACTAAAATCCTGGAATTCCCATGGATTGGTAAATAACAAGTGCAGAGAGGCAACATGAGTACAGCCCCAAAATTCCCAAAATTCCTTAAAATCCTGGAATTCCATGGATTGATAAATGAATTGTAATGATGCCCCTGATGCCTATAAATTCTTGTAAATTTCTGTAAAAAATTTGGGGTTTCATCCCAGAATTGTTGCAGTTTTTGGGATTAAAAATTCCTGAAAAAAAAATCCTTTACATTCCTGTAAAATCCCTGAAATTTCCTGCAAAATTCCTGTAAAAACTTGGGGGTTCATCCCAGAATTGTTGTAATTTGTGGGATAAAAAAATTCCTGCAAATCCCTGAAAATTCCTGCAAAATTCCTGTAAAAACTTGGGGGTTCATCCCAGAATTGTTGTAATTTGTGGGATAAAAAAATTCCTGCAAATCCCTGTAAATTCCTGTAAAAACTTTGGATTTTTATCCCAGATCTTTTGCAATTTTGGGGATAAAAAAATTCCTTTAATTTCCTGTAAAAACTTGGGGGTTCATCCCAGAATTGTTGAAATTTGTGGGATAAAAAATTCCTGTAAAATTCCTGTAAAATCCTGTAAAAACTTTGGATTTTTATCCCAGATCTTTTGCAATTTTGGGGATAAAAAAATTCCTTTAAGTTCCTTTAAAATCCTGTAAAAACTTGGGGGTTCATCCCAGAATTGTTGCAATTTGTGGGATAAAAAAATTCCTGCAAATCCCTGTAAAATTCCTGCAAAAACTTTGGATTTTTATCCCAGATTTTTTTAATTTTGGGATAAAAAATTCCTGTTCCTTTAAAAACTTGGGGGTTCATCCCAGAATTGTTGTAATTTGTGGGATAAAAAAATTCCTGCAAATCCCTGAAAATTCCTGTAAATTCCTGTAAAAACTTTGGATTTTTATCCCAGATCTTTTGCAGTTTTGGGGATAAAAAAAATCCTTTAATTTCCTGTAAAAACTTGGGAGTTCATCCCAGAATTGTTGTAATTTGTGGGATTAAAAAATTCCTGCAAATCCCTGAAAATTCCTGCAAAATTCCTGTAAAATCCTGTAAAAACCTGAGGGGTTCATGTCAGAATTGTCACAATTTTTGGGACATTCTCACCCACAATTTGCCGAGTCAGCATCTGCATCCCAAGAAATTTGCTGCCATCACCTCCAGCTTCCAGCTTGGAATTTTCAATCTGTTTGCTCTGCATGCAAATGAAGAATTCCACAATATTTTAATTTTTTTTTTTTTTTTTTTTTTTCCCTGTTTTCCCCAGTCCTCCTACTCTCAGCTGCTGGCAGCCACCTGCCTCACCAAGCTGGTGTCGCGCACCAACAACCCCCTGCCCCTGGAGCAGCGCGTGGACATCCGTGAGTATGGGGTGCTGGGAATCTGGGAATGCTGGAAAAAATGGGAATGCTGGAAAAGATGGGAATGCTGGAAAAAATGGGAATGCTGGAAAAGATGGGAATGCTGGGAAAAGATGGGAATGCTGGAAAAGATGGGAATGCTGAAAAGTTCTGGGAGTTCTGAGAAGTCCTGGGAGTTCTGAGAAGTCCTGGGGATTCTGAAAAATCCTGGGAGTTCTGAAAAGTCCTGGGGATTCTGCCCCAAAATCCTGGGAATTCTCTTGAAAAATCTCAGGAATTCTGCCCAAAAATCATGGGAATTCTGTGCAAAAATCCTGGGAATTCCAACCCTTTCCCAGGTTTATTCCAGGTCTAAATCCAACCCTTTCCCAATTAATTCCAGGGCTAAATCCAACCCTTTTTCAGGTCTTAATCCAACCCTTTCCCAGACTAATTCCAGCCCTTTCCTAGGTTTATTCCAGGGCTAAATCCAACCTTTTCCCAATTAATTTCAGGTCTAAATCCAACCCTTTCCCAATTCATTCCAGGGCTAAATCCAACCTTTCCCAATTAATTCCAGGTCTAAATCCAAGCCTTTCCCAGGTTTATTCCAGGGCTAAATCCAACCCCCTTTCCAGGTCTAAATTAATTCCAAATCCAGGTCTAAAAATCCAACCCTTTCCCAACCAGGTCTAAACCCAACCCTTTCCCAGTTAATTCCAGGTCTAAACCCAACCCTTTCCCAGTTAATTCCAGGTCTAAATCCAACTCTTTCCCAGTTAATTCCAGGTCTAAATCCAGCCCTTTCCCAGGTTTATTCCAGGTCTAAATCCAACCCTTTCCCAATTAATTCCAGGGCTAAATCCAACCCTTTCCCTATTAATTCCAGGGCTAAATCCAACCCTTTCCCTATTAATTCCAGGTCTAAATCCAACCCTTTCCCAATTAATTCCAGGTCTAAACCCAACCCTTTCCCAATTAATTCCAGGTCTAAACCCAACCCTTTCCCAGGCTTATTCCAGGGCTAAATCCAACCCTTTCCCAATTAATTCCAGGTCTAAATCCAACCCTTTCCCAAATAATTCCAGGTCTAAACCCAACCCTTTCCCAATTAATTCCAGGTCTAAACCCAACCCTTTCCCAGTTAATTCCAGGTCTAAATCCAACCCTTTCCCAGGTTTATTCCAGGTCTAAACCCAACCCTTTCCCAGTTAATTCCAGGTCTAAATCCAACCCTTTCCCAGGTTTATTCCAACCCTTTCCCAAATCATTCCAGGTCTAAATCCAACCCTTTCCCAGGTTTATTCCAGGGCTAAATCCAACCCTTTCCCAATTAATTCCAGGTCTAAATCCAATCCTTTCCCAATAATTGGAACTCCATTCCCTCAAATCACCCTCCCCAGCTCTCCTGTTGCTGCTGGCTTTTATTTCCAGCCGGATGTTTTCCATCTTTTCCCTCTTTTTCCAGGGAATTACGTGCTCAACTACCTGGCCACACGGCCCAAGCTGGCCACGTTTGTGACACAGGCACTGATCCAGCTCTACGCCAGGATCACCAAGCTGGGCTGGTTCGACTGCCAGAAGGATGAGTACGTCTTCAGGAACGTCATCAATGATGTCACCAGGTTCCTGCAGGTCAGGTTCCCTCTGGAATTCCTTGGATTTGCCAAAATCTGGGAATTTTCAGTCAGCGGAGTTCGGAAGGGTGTTTTCAGTTTCCCAGGGCTCCTGGAAAGTTCTGGGAGCAGGGAATTGCTCCTGGATAATCTCACCTTTGCAGCAGGTTCCTGGGGTTCCTTCCTCAGGGGGAAACAGATCCTGGTGTGAAGGAGTTCGGGTGCTCCTGTAGTGGTGATTCCAGTAGGAGCTTCCCAGGGTGAAGAGCTCCTGAAAAATCAGGGAATTGTTTCAGGGAGCAGGGATTTTGTCCCTGGATGTTCCCAGCTTTTCACCAGGTTCCTGCAGGTCAGGTTCCCTCTGGAATTCCTGGGATTTGCCAAAATCTGGGAATTTTCAGTCGGCGTGAAGGAGTTCGGGTTCGTCCATGTTGGTGTTTTCAGTTGGGGATTCCCAGGGGAAACAGATCCTGAAAAATCAGGGAATTGTTCCTGGAAGCAGGGATTTTGTTCCTGGGTGTTCCCAGCTTTTCACCAGGTTCCTGCAGGTCAGGTTCCCTCTGGAATTCCTGGGATTTGCCAAAATGTGGGAATTTTCAGGTGATGTGAAGGAGTTTGGGTGCTCCTCCATAGTGGTGTTTTTAGCTGGGGATTCCCAGAGTGAAGAGCTCCTGAAAAGTTCTGGGAACAGGGAATTGTTCCTGAGTGTTCCCACCTTTTCACAGGTTCCTGTAGGTCAGATTCCATCCTCAGAATTCCTGGAATTCACCAAAATCTGGGAATTTTCAGTCAGCGTGAAGGAGTTTGGGCTCCTCTATGTTGGTGTTTTCAGCTGGGGATTCCCAGAGAAAACAGATCCTGAAAAATTCTGGGAGCAGGGAATTGTTCCTGGATGTTCCCAGATTTAGGATCCATCTTTTCCAAATTCAAATCTGCCCCATGGATGGATTTTTTTTTCCATGAATGGGTGGAAAACTAAGGAATTTTTTGCTTGTTCCCATCCCATCCATGGTAATCTCATTTCATCTTCAGCTCCTGAAAAATTCTGGAAGCAGGGAATTGTTTCAGGGAATTGTTCCTGAATGCTCCCACTTTTAGGATCCATCTTTTCCAAACTCAAATCCACCCCATGAATATTCCTGGGATTTCTTTCAACTTCCTTCATCCATTCTCTCAAATCAACCTCCCAAAAACTCCTTTTTGTTGGGGTTTTTTTTGTTGTTTTTTTAATTTGTTTGGTTGGGCTTTTTTATTTTTATTTTAGGATTTTTTGTTTGTTTTTTTTTTTTATTTTTTATAATGATTATTAAATTTTTTTCTAAGCAATCATTTTTCCAAGGATTTAAAAAAAAAACAAAAAAAAGGGATTTTTTTTTTTTTTTTTCCCCAAACAAAGCTGTGCCTTTGCCTCCCCAGGACAGTGTAGAGCACTGCATCATAGGAGTGACAATCCTGTCCCAACTAACGAATGAAATTAATCAAGTAAGTGCTACAGCCTTCCTCAGTGAAGTAAGTGTCCAATTTTCTCATTCATATTGTTGTGTCCTGCCTTTTCTGGGGTTTTTTTGGGAATTTTCCTGTCTGGGAGGGAATTTTTGGGGGTTTTTTTGTGTGTTTTTTTGGGGGTTTTTTTGTGCTGAGATGCTGGGAGTTCCTGTCTGGAGGGGTTGTTTTGTTTCCTTGGTGTTTTCCATCTTTTCCCATGGTTTTGGTGTGGTTTTCTGGGATAAGAAGGGGGGAAAATAAGGAATTGTTGAGGGAGGATGAGTGGGAAGAACTTTGTGTTGTCAGCTCCTTGTATTGAACAGGGATTCAGTGGCTGAAATGATCCCATAAATCCAACCTGGGTAACTCCTTCCAGTTCCATTCCCTTTGGAGCTGGGAATTCCCATCCCTAAAATAAAAAAAAAAAAAAAAAGGATTTTGCTGCTGGTTTGAGAAAAGATTGAAGAGAAATGAGGAATAAATTGGGAATAAACCCAGGAATGGGATTTATCCATGGAAAAACTGTGGGATTGGGATTTGGGGGCAAATCCAGAATTGATCCCATTAAAAATCCAACCTGAATAATTCCTTCCAGTTTTCTCTGGAACTCCATTCCCTTTGGAATTGGGAATTCCCATCCCTAAAATCCCAAAAAACAAAAGGATTTTGCTGCTGATTTGGGCAGAGATTGAAGGGAAATGAGGAATAAATTGGGTTTGACCCCCAGGGGTGGGATTTATCCCTGGCAAAGCTGTGGATTGGGATCCAGTGGCAGATCCAGAATTGATCCCAAAAATCCAACCTGGGTAACTTCTGCCTGTTCTGTTCCCTTTGGAGCTGGGAATTCCCATCCCTAAAATCCCAAAAAAAACAAAAGGATTTTGCTGCTGATTTGGGCAAAGATTGAAGAGAAATGAGGAAGAAACTTGGAATAAACCCAGGGAGTGAAAGCCCAAGAATGGGATTTATGCATCCCTAAAATCCCAAAAAACAAAAGGATTTTGCTGCTGATTTGGACAAAGATTAAAGAGAATAAATTGGGAATAAATTGGGATTGACCCCCCAGGGGTGGGATTTATCCCTGGCAGAGCTGTGGGGTCAGGGTCCAGTGGCAGATCCAGAATTGATCCCAAAAATCCAACCTGGGTAACTTCTGCCTGTTCTATTCTCTTTGTTCCATCCCTTTGTTTCCAGTTCCATCCCTAAAATCCTCCCAAAAAAAAGGATTTTGCTGATTTGGAGAAAGATTGAAGAGAAATAAGGAGTAAATTAGGAGAGAGGAATAAATTTGGAATAAACCCAGGAATGAAACCCCAGCAATGGGATTTATGCAGGGAAAATCATTCCTAAAATCCCAAAAAACAAAAGGATTTTGCTGCTGGTTTGGGCAAATACTGAAGAGAATTGAGGAATAAATTTGGAATAAACTCAATAATTAAACCTCTGGAATGGGATTTATGCATCCCTAAAATGCCAAAAAGAAAAGGATTTTGCTGCTGATTTGGACAAAGATTAAAGAGAATAAATTGGGAATAAATTGGGATTGACCCCCCAGGGGTGGGATTTATCCCTGGCAGAGCTGTGGGGTCGGGGTCCAGTGGCAGATCCAGAGTTGATCCCAAAAATCCAACCTGGGTAACTTCTGCCTGTTCTGTTCCCTTTGGAGCTGGGAATTCCCATCCCTAAAATCCCAAAAAAACCAAAGGGATTTTGCTGCTGATTTGGACAAAGATTAAAGAGAAACAAGGAAGAAACTTGGAATAAACCCAGGGAGTAAAAGCCCAAGAATGGGATTTATGCATCCCTAAAATGCCAAAAAACAAAAGGATTTTGCTGCTGATTTGGACAAAGATTAAAGAGAATAAATTGGGAATAAATTGGGATTGACCCCCCAGGGGTGGGATTTATCCCTGGCAGAGCTGTGGGGTCGGGGTCCAGTGGCAGATCCAGAATTGATCCCAAAAATCCAACCTGGGTAACTCCTTCCAGTTCCATTCTCTTTGTTCCATCCCTTTGTTTCCAGTTCCATCCCTAAAATCCTCCCAAAAAAAAGGATTTTGCTGCTGATTTGGACAAAGATTAAAGAGAATAAATTGGGAATAAATTGGGATTGACCCCCCAGGGGTGGGATTTATCCCTGGCAGAGCTGTGGGGTCGGGGTCCCGCTGGGTTTGGGGGCTCAGGCTGCATTTCTGGGGTTCCTGCTGCTGCTGCTGCCCCATTCCCAGAGCTGTGTCCCCTCCCCGCAGGCAGACACGAGCCACCCCCTGACCAAGCACCGGAAAATCGCCTCCTCCTTCCGCGACTCGTCGCTCTTCGACATCTTCACGCTGTCCTGCAGCCTGCTCAAACAGGTCTGGGATTGGGAATGGGGCTGGGCACTGGGAATGGGGCTGGGGATTGGGAATGGGGCTGGGCACTGGGAATGGGGCTGGGCACTGGGAATGGGGCTGGGCACTGGGAATGGGGCTGGGCACTGGGAATGGGGCTGGGCACTGGGAATGGGGCTGGGGATTGGGAATGGGGCTGGGGATTGGGAATGGGGCTGGGCAGTGGGAATGGGGCTGGGCACTGGGAACGGGGCTGGGCACTGGGAATGGGGCTGGGCACTGGGAATGGGGCTGGGCAGTGGGAATGAGGCTGGGCACTGGGAATGGGGCTGGGCACTGGGAATGGGGCTGGGCACTGGGAATGGAGCCTCAGGAGTTTGGGAATGGGGCTGGGTATTGGGAATGGGGCTGGGGATTGGGAATGGAGCTGCAGGAGTTTGGGAATGGGGCTGGGCAGTGGGAATGGAGCCTCAGGAGTTTGGGATTGGGCCTGGGGATTGGGAATGGAGCTGCAGGAGTTTGGGAATGGGGCTGGGGATTGGGAATGGGGCTGGGGATTGGGAATGGAACAGCAGGAGTTTGGGAATGGGGCCTGGGGATTGGGAATGGGGCCTGGGGATTGGGAATGGAACCACAGGAGTTTGGGAATGGGGCTGGGGATTGGGAATGGAGCTGCAGGAGTTTGGGAATGGGGCCTGGGGATTGGGAATGGAACCTTGGGGTTTGGGAATGGGGCCTGGGGATTGGGAATGGAGCCTCAGGAGTTTGGGAATGGGGCCTGGGGATTGGGAATGGAGCCTTGGGATTTTGGGAATGAAAGTGGGATTTTGGGAATGGAGCCTTGGGGATTGGGAATGAAACCTGGGCATTTTGGGAATGGAGCCACAGGAGTTTCGGAATGGGGGTTTGGGATTGGGAATGGAACCGCAGGAGTTTGGGAATGGGGCTGGGGATTGGGAATGGAACCACAGGAGTTTGGGAATGGGGCCTGGGGATTGGGAATGGAACCACAGGAGTTTGGGAATGGGGCCTGGGGATTGGGAATGGGGCCTGGGGATTGGGAATGGAACCACAGCTGTTTGGGAATGGGGCCTCGGGATTTTGGGAATGGAGCCTTGGGATTTTGGGAATGGAGCCTTGGAGTTTTGGGATTGGAACCTTGGGTGTTTTGGGAATGGAGCCTCAGGATTTTGGGAATGGAACCTTGGGATTTTTGGGAATGGAGCCTCAGGATTTTGGCAATGGAGCCTTGGGATTTTGGGAATGGAGCCTTGGGGTTTTGGGAATGGAGCCTCAGGATTTTTAGCAATGGAGCCTTGGGGTTTTGGGAATGGAGCCTCAGGATTTTGGGAATGGAGCCTCAGGATTTTGGCAATGGAGCCTTGGGATTTTGGGAATGAAACTGGGATTTTGGAAGTGGAGCCTTGGGGTTTTTGGGAATGGAGCCTCAGGATTTTTAGCAATGGAGCCTTGGGGTTTTGGGAATGGAGCCTCAGGATTTTGGGAATGGAGCCTCTGGATTTTGGGATTGAACCTCGGGATTTTGGAATTGGAATCTTGGGATTTTGGGGTTGGAACCTTGGGATTTTGGAAACGAAGTCTTTGGATTTTGGGAGTGAAACCTTGGGATTTTGGGAATGGACCCTTGGGATTTTGGGAATAGAGCCTCAGGATTTTGGGAGTGAAACCTTGGGATTTTGGGAATGGACCCTTGGGATTTTGGGAATGAAACCTCCAGGGGATGGGGTTGGGAGGGGGAGCACAGGATTCCTGTCAGACAGAAAAGAGGATTTGTGTGTGAAGAGAATTCCAGGATTTCCTGGATCCTTTAATCCTCAATCCTGTGCAGCTCAGGGAGAAAAATGAGAATCCTACCTGTTCTCCATGTCCTGGAAAAACTCTGAAATTCCATTTATCAACCACACCTGCTGCTCATTCCAAAGCTCCGCTCTGCTTCAAATGAAACATTTCCTCAACCCAGCTTCCCTCTGGATTCATTGTTCCCATTTTTTCCATTTTTTCCCTGCCTGAATCCCATGTTTTCCACAGGCTTCAGGGAAGAACCTGAACCTGAACGACGAGAGCCAGCACGGGCTGCTGATGCAGCTGCTCAAGCTCACCCACAACTGCCTGAACTTCGACTTCATCGGCACCTCCACGGACGAGTCCTCGGACGATCTGTGCACGGTGCAGATCCCCACCAGCTGGAGATCAGGTGATGCTGCAGGGGCTGCCAGCAGCCCACCTGCAAAAGGCTCAGATACTCAGATTTTCCAGAAATAAACCCTGGGTTAGGGGTTAAACTCAGCCCTAAACTCGCCTCGTTCATTTTTGAGGGATTTTTCTTTGCCTTGAAAACGCCCTTTTCTTTCCAGGTGTTCACTTCTCATTACAACAGTGAGGAAAAATGGATTTTAAGAAAAAATAAGGAATATTTTGGCACCTTTTTCCCTCCTGGAAAAGGCTCAGATACTCAGATTTTCCAGAAATCAACCCTCACTTAAGGGTTAAACTCAGCCCTAAACTCGCCTCGTTCATTTTTGAGGGATTTTTCTTTGCCTTGAAAACCCCCTTTTCCTTCCAGGTGTTCACTTCTCATTTCAACAACCAGGAAAAATGGATTGTTTTAAAAAAATTAGGGAATAACTTGGCATCTTTTTCCCTCCTGGAAAAGGCTCAGATACTCAGATTTTCCAGAAATAAACCCTGGCTTAGGGGTTAAACTCAGCACTAAACTCGCCTAGTTCATTTTTGAGGGATTTTTCTCTGCCTTGAAAACGCCCTTTTCCTTCCAGGTGTTCACTTCTCATTTCAACAGTGAGGAAAAATGGATATTTTAAAAAAACTAGGGAATAACTTGGCTCTTTTTTCCCACCTGGAAAAAGCTCAAATACTCAGATTTTCCATAAATAAACCCTGGGTTGAGGGTTAAACTCAGCCCTAAACTCACTTCGTTCGTTTTTGGGGGATTTTACTTTGGTTTTGAATTCCAGGTTTTCACTTCTCATTTCAACAACCAGGAAAAATTGATTTTTTTAAAAAAATTAGGGAATAACTTGGCTCTTTTTTCCCACCTGGAAAATGCTCAGATACTCAGATTTTCCACAAATAAACCCTGGGTTAAGGGTTAAACTCAGCACTAAACTCGCCTCGTTCATTTTTGGGGGATTTTTCTTTGCTTTTGAATTCCAGGCTTTCACTTCTCATTTCAACAACCAGGAAAAATGGATTTTTTAAAAAAATAGGGAATAGCTTGGCACCTTTTTCCCACCTGGAAAATTCTCAAATCCTGGGATTTTCTATAAATAAACCCCAGAAGTGCAAAGCCAGAGGTTAAACTCAGCCCTAAACCCACCTCGTTCATTTTTGGGCAATTTTGCCTTTAAAACTCCTTTTAACTTCCAGTCTTGTTCCAACAACCAGGAAAAATGGATTTTTTATTTTCCCAGAAAATAGGGAATGATTGGTACCTTTTTCCCAGCTGGAAAATTCTTAAATCCTGGGATTTTCCATAAATACACCCCAGGTTGAGGTTTAAACCCAGCCCTAAACCCACTGTTAATTCATTTTTTGGGAGATTTTTTCTTTGCTTTTCCTTTGCAGTCTTTCACCTTTCATTCCAACAACCAAGAAAAATGTGTTGTTTTTTTTAAATTAAGGAATAATTTGTCACCTTTCCCCCACATGCTGCTGTTCCCAGCAGGCATTTGACAGGCACAGATTGTGTTCCTAAAATACTAAAATTCCTAAAATACCTTCCTGTCATCCCCTCCCCCTTCCCAGCTCCAGCTGATTCAGTTTCTAGGAAAAGCATTTGGGTTAAAAATACAGAATTTTGGGAGAAATTGTCTTGGGGTTTGTGATGCTTTGCTGTGCCAAATCTGTGATAAAATCAAGATGAAACCCATGGAAAATGGAGCTAAAATCCTCTTTTCTCTTGCAGCATTCTTGGATTCCTCGACCCTTCAGTTGTTTTTTGATCTTTATCATTCCATCCCTCCTTCATTTTCTCCTCTGGTAAGTGCAGGCTTGATTTTCCTTTAGTTTATTTTCCTTTATTTTAGGGTTCAGCTGAGACATCCCCTGGGGGTTCAGCTTGTGCTGAAGTGCTGCTGAGATTTTGGAAGCATCTCCAAGGTTGGATTTTCCCTAAAAAGCATTTTTTTTTTTTTTTTTTTGTTGGAATTCCAACCTCTTTTCTCCTCACCCAATTTGGAATCTCCTGTTTTTTCATCCCTTCCTGTAATTCCCAAAAAAAAAAAAAATCATAAAAATCACAGCAGGAGTAGGGAACACATCAAGGAATTTAATTTCTCCTTCCACTCTTCCAAACCAGGCCATTGGGATGAAAGGGCCAAGAGCACAACAAAGTTGGATTATTTCTCCTGGAAAAAAAATAAAAATTTGGATTATTTATTCTGGGGGAAAAAAAAAAAGTTGGATTATTTCTCCTGGACAGAATAAAAGGCTGGATTATTTACTCTGGAAAAAGATAAAAATTTGGATTATTTCTTCTGGAGAGTTAATGGTTAATCCTGAATTTTGAGCCTTCAGGAGAGATTTGAGGTGTGAAAATCCTTTTTGTTTTTTTTTTTTTTTTAATGGAAATCTGAAATTATTCCATTAGGATCCCCATCCCTGGAGGTGTCCAGGGAAAGCCTGGACCTGGCACTCACAACTCTGGGTTGGGTGAGGATCAAAAGTTGGATTCTGACCTTGGAGAGCTTTTCCAACCTCTGGAATTCCATAAATCCAAGATTTTGGGGATTTTTAGGATTTTTCCTGTTCCTTTGGGTGCTATGATTTCTTTTTCCACTGCAAAGCCAAAGGAGCTGTTTGGTCCTCAAAGCATCAGCAAACCTCAATCCCTGCTGGTGCCATGAGGGGGAAATGTCTTTATTTCCTTGTTCCCATGCCCATTTTTGGGTTGGTTCCCATTTTTTGGGTCAGGTTTTGTCGTGCTTGGTGCAGATCGCCTCCGTGCGCCGCTCGCTCTTCAACAACGCCGAGCGAGCCAAGTTCCTGTCCCACCTGGTGGATGGAGTGAAAAGGATCCTGGAGAACCCCCAGGTGAGAGTGGTGCCTCTCTGTGCTCCCAAAAATCCTTTTCTTGTCCCAAAATCTCATCCCAAAAAAATCCTTTTCATGTCCCACTCAGCAAAAGGGAGAATTGGGCAGTGTTGTCCTGCTCGTCCCTTTTCCCACCATCCCAAGGGAGGTTCATGGTGGGTATTTGGGATAATTTTTTTTTACTAGAAGAGAATTTAAGGACTGGAACCATTCCTGGAAATGCCCAAAAACCAGGAAATGTGGCTACTGCTGACCTGGTTTAATGGAATTTTTTGGGATTTGTTGGGAGCTTGGGTTGTTCTTGGAGCTGGCTCCAATTCTGAGATGATCTGAGCTCGTGGCAGGGGACAGCAGATCTGTTCCTGTAGGAGCAATTTCTCCACTGGAGGAAGATTTAAGGACTGGAACCATTCCTGGAAATGCCCAAAAACCAGGAAATGTGGCAATTGCTGACCTGGTTTATTGGGATTTTTAGGATCTTGGATTGTTCTTGGAGCTTTCTCCAATTCCAAGATGATCCAAACCTGTGACAGGGAATACAGAACTGTTCCTGTAGGAACAATTTCTCTCCACTGGAGGAGGATTTAAGGACTGGAACCATTCCTGGAAATGCCCAAAAACCAGGAAATGTGGCAATTGCTGACCTGGTTTAGTGGGAATTGTTGGGATTTGTTAGGAGCTTGGATTGTTCTCCGAGCTGGCTCAAATTCCAAGATGATCCATCCAAGTGTCTGGCAGGGGACAGCAGAGCTGTTTCTGATTCCCCCTCCTCTCTTTGTCCCCCCAGAGTTTGTCAGACCCCAACAATTACCACGAGTTCTGCCGGCTGCTGGCGCGGTTGAAAAGCAATTACCAGCTGGGAGAGCTGGTGAAGGTGGAGAACTACCCCGAGGTGATCCGGCTGATCGCCAACTTCACCGTCACCAGCCTGCAGGTACAGCCCTGCCCTGCCCTGCCCTGCCCTGCCCTTCCCTTCCCTTCCCTGAAACTTCCCTGAAACTTCCCTGAAACTTCCCTGAAACTTCCCCTTCCTTCCCTTCCCTTCCCTTCCCTTCCCTTCCCTTCCCTTCCCTTCCCTTCCTTCCCTTCCTTCCCTTCCCTTCCTTTCCTTCCCTTCCCTTCCTTCCTTCCCTTCCTTCCCTTCCTTCCCTTTCCCTTCCCCTCCCTTCTTCCCTGAAACTTCCCTGAAACTTCTTTCCTGAAACTTCCTGAAACTTCCCTGAAACTTCCCTGAAACTTCCCTGAAACTTCCCTGAAACTTCCCTGAAACTTCCCTGAAACTTCCCTGAAACTTCCCTGAAACTTCCCTGAAACTTCCCTGAAACTTCCCTTCCCTTCCCTGAAACTTCCCTTCCCTGAAACTTCCCTGAAACTTCCCTTCCCTGAAACTTCCCTGAAACTTCCCTTCCCTGAAACTTCCCTTCCCTGAAACTTCCCTTCCCTGAAACTTCCCTGAAACTTCCCTTCCTTCTCTTTTTTCCTCTCCCTTTTCCCTTTTCCCCTTTCCCCTTTCCCCTTTCCCCTTTTCCCCTTTTCCCCTTCCTTCCCTTTTCCCTTTTCCCTTCCTTCCCTTCTCTCTTTTCCCTTCCCTTTTCCCTTCCTCCCTTCTCCCTGCCCTCAGCATTCCCTGGAAAACAGAGCAGGATCCTCTCATCCAGGGCATTTTTACAGAAATCCTGCACAGATGATCCACAAATTCCTGGATGGAATCCATGTGGGAAGGCAGAGTTGTTGCCATGCCTCCAGAGGCTTTTCTATATCCTGGCAGGGAATTAAAAACATCAGTGAAATTAGGTTTATTTTTAGGATTGTGTCTCACTTCACTGTTGCTGTGCACTCAGAGGGAAGGGGAATAATTGGAATATTGGGATATTCCCAGTGAGTTTTCCAGCTCACAGCCACAGCCCTGCACAGGAGAAGGTTTAAAAAACAAATCCCTTTGTTTGTGGAGTTGGAATTCCTGGGAAGCAGCTCAGTGTGTGGGAGCTGGGGGCGGGCTGGCATTCAGCTCCATGCCCTGGGAATTTGGGATTTTCTCCCAGTGTTCCCTGAGTGCTGGGAATGGCTCTGATCCAGGAATGCCCTGACATTCCTGGAGAATTTGGCAACCAGAGCAAGGTGGAAGGAGATGAGATTCAAACCCATTCCAATCAAAATTTTGTGGGAAAAACTTAAACCACACAAATCCCAACTTCTTGGCTTGTTTTCAATCTCTTTTCCCTCTGGAAGTTCTGGGAACTCTCTCCCAGCAATGTGCTCTGAATTTCCTGGTTAATTTGGTAACCAGGCCGGTGGAAGGAGCTGAGCTTTTAAACACATTCCAGGCCAAATTCTATGGGAAAATCTCAAACCAAACCACACAAATCCTGAACTCTCTGCTTTGTTTTTCCATCTCCTTTTCCTGTGGAAGCACTGGGAACTCACTCATATCAATGTGCTCTGAAAATCCTGATTATTTGCCAACCAGGCCATTAAAGGCCAGTGCAAGGTGGAACGAGCTGAGCTCTAAACCCCATCCAGGTCAAATTCTGTGGGAAAGACTTAAATCAAACAACACAAATCCTGACTCTTTGGCTTGTTTACCTTCTTTTCCCTCTGGAAGTTCTGGGAATTTGCTCCAATCAGTGTGCCCTGAAATTCCTGGGTAGTTTGGTAACTAGGCCAGTGAAAGGAGCTGAGCTTTAAATGCCTTCCAGGGCAAATTCTGTGGGAAAAATTGGAGTCAAACCACCCAAATCCTGACTCCATAGCTTGTTTTCTATCTCCTTTTCCCTCTGGAAGCAATGGGAATTCACTCCTATCAATGTGCTCTGAAATTCCTGGGTATTTGTCAACCAGGCCGGTGGAAGGTGGAGGGAGCTGAGCTTTCAGTGCCTTCCAGGCCTAATTCTGTGGGAAAAGCTCAAACCAAACCACCCAAATCCTGACTCCTTGGCTTGTTTTCCATCTCTTTTCCCTCTGGAAGCACTGGGAATTCACTCCTATCAATGTGCTCTGAAATTCCTGATTATTTGCCAACCAGGCCATTAAAGGCCAGTGCAAGGTGCGACGAGCTGAGCTTGAAACCCCTTCTAACCCAAATTCTGTGGGAAAAGCTCAAACCAAACCACACAAATCCTGACTCCCCACCTTGTTTCCCATCCCTTTTCCCCTGCAGCACTGGGAATTTGCCCCCAACAGCGTGCACTACCTGCTGAGCCTGTGGCAGCGCCTGGCTGCCTCGGTGCCCTACGTCAAGGCCACGGAGCCGCACATGCTGGAGACGTACACGCCCGAGGTGACCAAGGCCTACATCACCTCCCGCCTGGAGTCCGTGCACATCATCCTCAGGTGAGCCTGAGCCATCCTGCCAGCCCCCTCCTGTCTGTCCCAGGCTGGGAAAAGTGGGAAAAATGTGGGAAAAATGTGGGAAAAGTGGGGCTGTTCATCCTGGGTAATTCGGCAGCCAGGCTGTTAATGGGTGGAAGGTGGAAGGAGCTGAGCTTTAAATACGTTCCAGGCCAAATTCTGTGGGAAAAAAATAGGTCAAATAACATAAATTTTAACTCTTTGCTTTGTTTTCCTTCTCTTTTCCCTCTGGAAGTTCTGGGAATTTGCTCCCAACAGTGTGGTCTGAAATTCCTGGGGAATTTGGCAGCTAGGCCAGTGCAAGGGGCTCAGCTTTAGACTCATTCCAGGCCAAATTCTGTGGGAAAAAATTAAAAAACACAAATCCTGACTCCATGGCTTGTTTTCCACCTCTTTTCCCTCTTGAAGTTCTGGGAATTTGCTCCCAACAATGTGCCCTGAAATTCCTGGGGAATTTGGCAGCTAGGCCAGTGCAAGGAGCTCAGCTTTAGACTCATTCCAGGCCAAATTCTGTGGGAAAAAATTAAATCAAAAAACACAAATCCTGACTCCATGGCTTGTTTTCCATCTCTTTTCCCTCTTGAAGTTCTGGGAATTTGCTCCCAACAATGTGCCCTGAAATTCCTGGGTAATTTGGCAACCAGTGAAAGATGGAAGGAATTGAGCTAAAATGGGTTTATTTGGGAGCAAACAGATTCATTTGGGAGAAAATGGATTTATTTGGGATAAAATGGATTTACTTGGGGAGAAAATTAATTTATTTTGAGGGGAAATGGATTTCTTCTGGAGAAAAAGGATTTATTGAGGAGAAATGGATTTATTTGGGGGAAGTGTAACTTTTCCCAACCCAAAGCATTTCGGCATGCCGTGAATTCCAACATGCAGCTCCCAGAGCGAGGATTTCCAGCACTCACTGCTCCATTTTTCCGTGTCCTTGTCCCAGGGATGGCCTGGAGGACCCTCTGGAGGACAGGGGCTGGTGCAGCAGCAGCTGGACCAGCTCTCCACCATCGGGCGCTGCGAGTACGAGAAGACGTGTGCGCTGCTGGTGCAGCTCTTCGACCAGGCTGCCCAGTCCTACCAGGAGCTGCTGCAGAGTGCCAGTGCCAGCCCCATGGACCTGGCCGTGCAGGAAGGTCAGTCAGTCCCATAGATCCCATAAATCCCATCCCAAATCCCATAAATCCCATCCCAGTGCCAGCATCAGTCCCATGGACCTGGCTGTGCAGGAAGGTCAGTCAGTCCCATAGATCCCATCCCATAAATCCCATAGAGCCCATCCCAAATCCCATAAATCCCATCCCAGTGCCAGCATCAGCCCCATGGACCTGGCCGTGCAGGAAGGTCAGTCAAGCCCATAAATCCCATCCCATAAATCCCATAAATCCTATACCAAATCCCATAAAGCCCATCCCAGTGCCAGCGCCAGCCCCATGAACCTGGTCATGCAGGAAGGTCAGTCAATCCCATAAATCCCATAAATCCCATGCCATAAATCCCATGAATTCCATCCCAGAGCGCCAGCACCAGCCCCATGGACTTGGCTGTGCAGGAAGGTCAGTCAATCCATGGATCCCATCCTATAAATCCCATCCCATAAATCCCATAAATCCTATACCAAATCCCATAAAGCCCATCCCAGTGCCAGCGCCAGCCCCATGGACCTGGCCATGCAGGAAGGTCAGTCAATCCCATCCCATAAATCCCATGCCATAAATCCCATCCTATAAATCCCGTGTATCCCCAGGGTGCCTGACGTGGCTGGTGTACATCATCAGCACCATCCCATGGATCCCATCCCTTCAATCCCATGGATCCCATCAATCCCACAATCCCATGGATCCCACAATCTCATGGATCCAATCAATCCCATGGATTCCATGGATCCCACAATCCCATGGATCCCACAATCCCATAACCCCACAAACCCCACGTTTGTGTCCCCAGGCCGCCTGACGTGGCTGGTGTACATCATTGGCACCATCCCATCAATTCCATCCCTTCAATCCCATGGATCCCATCAATCCCATGGATCCCATGGATCCCACAATCCCATGGATCCCACAATCCCATAACCCCACACACCCCACGTTTGTGTCCCCCGGCCGCCTGACGTTGCTGGTGTACATCATCGGCGCCATCCCATGGATCCCACAATCCCATGGATCCCACAGTCCCATGGATCCCATCAATCCCATGGATCCCATGGATCCCACAGTCCCATGGATCCCACAGTCCCATAACCCCACACACCCCACGTTTGTGTCCCCAGGCCGCCTGACGTGGCTGGTGTACATCATTGGTACCATCCCATCAATCCCATCCCTTCAATCCCATGGATCCCATCAATCCCATGGATCCCACAATCATATAAATCCCACAATCCCATGGATCCCATCAATCCCATGGATCCCATGGATCCCACAATCCCATGGATCCCACAATCCCATAACCCCACACACCCCACGTTTGTGTCCCCCGGCCGCCTGACGTTGCTGGTGTACATCATCGGCGCCATCCCATGGATCCCATCAATCCCATGGATCCCACAGTCCCATGGATCCCACAGTCCCATGGATCCCACAATCCCATGGATCCCACAATCCCATGGATCCCACAGTCCCATAACCCCACACACCCCACGTTTGTGTCCCCAGGCCGCCTGACGTGGCTGGTGTACATCATCAGCACCATCCCATGGATCCCATGGATCCCACAGTCCCATGGATCCCATCAATCCCATAAATCCCACAATCCCATGGATCCCACAGTCCCATGGATCCCACAATCCCATGGATCCCACAATCCCATGGATCCCATCAATCCCATGGATCCCACAATCCCATGGATCCCACAATCCCATAAGCCCACACACCCCATGTTTGTGTCCCCAGGCCGCCTGACGTGGCTGGTGTACATCATCGGCGCCATCCCATGGATCCCACAATCCCATGGATCCCATCAATCCCATGGATCCCATGGATCCCACAGTCCCATGGATCCCACAGTCCCATAACCCCACACACCCCACGTTTGTGTCCCCAGGCCGCCTGACGTGGCTGGTGTACATCATCGGGGCTGTCATCGGCGGCCGGGTGTCGTTTGCCAGCACAGACGAGCAGGACGCCATGGACGGGGAGCTCGTGTGCAGGTGAGCACAGGAATTCTTGGGAATACTGGATTTGGGAATATTGGGAATTCTTGGGAATATTTAACTTGGAAATATTGGGAATTCTTGAGAATATTGGATTCGGGAATATTGGGAATTCTTGGGAATATTTGATTCAGAAATATTGGGAATTGTTTGTAATATTTGGCTTGGATTTATGGGGAATTATTGGAAATACTTGATTTGGAAATACTGGGAATTCTTGGGAATATTTAACTTGGAAATATTGGGAATTCTTGGGAGTATTGGATTTGGGAATATTGGGAATTACTGGGAATATTTGATTCAGAAATATTGGGAATTCTTGGGAATATTTGGGGATATTGGATTCAGAATTATTGGGAATTCTTGGGAATATTTGGCTTGGAAATACTGGGAATATTGGATTCAGAAATATTGGGAATTATTGGGGATATTGGATTGAGAAATATTGGGAATTATTTGGAATATTGGATTGAGAAATATTGGGAATTCTTGGGAATATTTGGCTTGGGAATATTGGGAATTATTTGGAATGTTTTCTCCCCTTTTCTCTGATTTCCCCCCCTGCTTTTCTCCCCATTATCCCAATGTTGCCGTTTCTCCCCCGGCCCCTCCCCGCAGGGTGCTGCAGCTGATGAACCTGACGGACTCGCGGCTGGCGCAGGCGGGCAACGAGAAGCTGGAGCTGGCCATGCTCAGCTTCTTCGAGCAGTTCCGCAAGATCTACATCGGGGACCAGGTGCAGAAATCCTCCAAGGTACGGAACTGCCACGGCTGGGACAGCTGGGAGGGCTGGGATAGCTGGGAGAGCTGGGACAGCTGGGATAGCTGGGATAGCTGGGAGGGCTGGGATAGCTGGGATGAAGGGATAGATGGGATAGCTGGGATAGCTGGGATAGCTGGGACAGCTGGGATAGCTGGGATAGCTGGGAGATAGCTGGGACAGCTGGGATAGCTGGGACAGCTGGGACAGCTGGGATAGCTGGGACAGCTGGGATAGATGGGATAGCTGGGACAGCTGGGATAGCTGGGACAGCTGGGACAGCTGGGAGAGCTGGGATAGCTGGGATAGCTGGGACAGCTGGGATAGCTGGGACAGCTGGGACAGCTGGGAGAGCTGGGATAGCTGGGATAGCTGGGACAGCTGGGATAGCTGGGACAGCTGGGATAGCTGGGACAGCTGGGACAGCTGGGATAGCTGGGACAGCTGGGATAGCTGGGATAGCTGGGACAGCTGGGATAGCTGGGACAGCTGGGATAGATGGGATAGCTGGGACAGCTGGGATAGCTGGGACAGCTGGGACAGCTGGGAGGCTGGGATAGCTGGGACAGCTGGGATAGCTGGGACAGCTGGGACAGCTGGGAGGCTGGGATAGCTGGGATAGCTGGGACAGCTGGGATAGCTGGGAGAGCTGGGACAGCTGGGAGAGCTGGGACAGCTGGGATAGCTGGGACAGCTGGGACAGCTGGGACAGCTGGGACAGCTGGGAGAGCTGGGACAGCTGGGAGAGCTGGGATAGCTGGGAGAGCTGGGAGAGCTGGGACAGCTGGGACAGCTGGGACAGCTGGGAGAGCTGGGATAGCTGGGACAGCTGGGACAGCTGGGACAGCTGGGAGAGCTGGGACAGCTGGGATAGGTGGGACAGCTGGGATAGCTGGGACAGCTGGGATAACTGGGACAGCTGGGATAGCTGGGACAGCTGGGATAGATGGGACAGCTGGGATAGGTGGGACAGCTGGGACAGCTGGGACAGCTGGGATAGCTGGGACAGCTGGGACAGGTGGGACAGCTGGGACAGCTGGGATAGCTGGGACAGCTGGGATAGATGGGACAGCTGGGATAGGTGGGACAGCTGGGATAGGTGGGACAGCTGGGATAGCTGGGATAGCTGGGACAGCTGGGATAGCTGGGACAGCTGGGATAGCTGGGACAGCTGGGATAACTGGGACAGCTGGGATAGGTGGGATAGCTGGGATAACTGGGACAGCTGGGATAGCTGGGATAGCTGGGATAACTGGGACAGCTGGGATAGGTGGGATAGCTGGGATAGCTGGGATAACTGGGACAGCTGGGATAGCTGGGACAGCTGGGATAGCTGGGATAACTGGGACAGCTGGGATAGCTGGGATAGCTGGGATAACTGGGACAGCTGGGATAGGTGGGATAGCTGGGATAGCTGGGATAACTGGGACAGCTGGGATAGCTGGGATAGCTGGGATAACTGGGACAGCTGGGATAGGTGGGACAGCTGCATCAGCTGCAGCAGCTGCAATCCCGGGCTTTGCCTGGCAAACCAGCCCTGCTCTGGTCACTCCTTGTTGTGTCCGCCTGAGAATGGGGTTCAATCCCCTTTGCTGGGATTGTCCCTCCTTGTAAATCCCAATTTCTTGGATTTTTCCTTCCTTTTAGATCCCAATTTCTGGGATTTTTCCTTCTTTTAAATCCTAATTTCTGGGATTTTCCCTCCTTTTAAATCCCAATTTCTGGGATTGTCTCTCTTTTTAAATTCCAATTTCTGGGATTTTCCCTCATTTTAAATCCCAGTTTCTGGGATTTTCCTTCCTTTTAAATTCCAATTTCTGGGATTTTCCATCCTTTTAAATCCCAGTTTCTGGGATTTTCCTTCCTTTTAAATCCCAGTTTCTTGGATTTTCCCTCCTTTTAAATCCCAATTTCTGGGATTAAATCCTCATTTTACCTGGAATTCAATTCCATTTTCTGGGAGTTCTCCTGGAATTAAATTCTGTTTTCTGGGTTTTTTCTTCCTTTTAAATCCCAATTTCTGGGAATTTTATTTATGGAATTAAATTCCATTTTCTGTGAGTTTACTTCATTTTACTTGGAATTAAATTCCATTTTCTGGGATTTTTTCTTCCTTTTAAATCCCATTTTCTGGGATTAAATCCTCATTTTACCTGGAATTCAGACTAAAAAAAAAAAAAGAAAAAATCCAAATTCTGATCATTTAGATCAACCCAAACATCCCATGGAAAAATCCCATTTTTCACAGAGGGCAGAGTGGATTTTTTGGGATCATTCCCAGATTTCCTGGTGGGTTTGGAGCCATTTTTTCCATGTTTTTGTTGGTTTTTTGGCAGCTGTACCGGAGGCTCTCGGAGGTGCTGGGGCTGAACGATGAGACCATGGTGCTGAGTGTCTTCATTGGCAAGATGTGAGTGGGGAATTCCCAGAATTTCAGGAATTTCGGGAATTCTTGAGAGGTTGGGAAGTCTCAGTGATCCAGCGAAGGGTTCTGGGATAACGGGGTTAGGGTGAGCACCACAATTCCATCCAAATTTCAACCAAAATTCCACAAAAATTCCATAGAAATTCACACAAAATTCCACCCAAAAATATGGCTGAATTCCAAAAAATTCCACACAAATTCCACTAAATTTTATCAAAATTCCACAAAAATTCCACCAAAAAATATGCCTAAATTCCAAAAATTCTGCACTAATTCCACCAAAATTCCACACAAATTCCACTGAATTTTATCAAAATTCCACCAAAATTCCACCAAAAACAGTTTCACAAATTCCACCAAAATGCCACAAATTCCACTGAAACTCCCCCAAGATTCCACAAAAATTCCACAAATTCCACCAAACTTCCACACAAATTCCACTGAAATTCCACAAAAAATTCCACACAAATTCCACTGAAATTCCACAGAAAATTCCACACAAATTCCACTGAAATTCCACAAATTTCACCAGAATTTCCCAGAAATTCCACCCCCAAAAAGATCCATGAATTCCACCAAAATGCCACGAATTCCACTGAAACTCCCCCAAGATTCCACAAAATTTCCACCAAACTTCCACACAAATTCCACCAAAATTCCACAAAAAATTCCACAAAAATGCCACAAAAAATTCCACTGAAATTCCACAAATTCCACCAGAATTTCCCAGAAATTCCACCCCCAAAAAAATCCATTAGTTCCACCAAAATGCCACGAATTCCACTGAAACTCCCCCAAGATTCCACAAAAATTCCACAAATTCCACCAAACTTCCGGACAAATTCCACAAAAAATTCCACACAAATTCCACTGAAATTCCACAAAAAATTCCACACAAATTCCACTGAAATTCCACAAATTCCACCAGAATTTCCCAGAAATTCCACCCCCAAAAAAAATCCATTAGTTCCACCAAAATGCCACGAATTCCACTGAAACTCCCCCAAGATTCCACAAAATTTCCACAAATTCCACCCCAAAAAAATTCCACAAATTCTACCAAAATTCCTCAAAATCCTCCAAAATTCCACAAAATAAATTTTATCCATTATTTTATCCATTTAATCCCCCAGAATTCCAGGTGCACCTCCCATCTCCAAAGCCAAACTTTTCCAACCCAACACAATCCCGCTGATTTTTTATTCCCATTTCTGTTCCTTGTGCCATCTGTGCCTCACTGTTGGGAGACAGAAACCTGGAAAAATCCACCAGAATTCCCAGAAAAATCCTGAAGAAATCCTGGAAAATCCCAGGAATTCCCTCTGATCCATGTTTTTCCTTCCCCAGCATCACCAACCTGAAGTACTGGGGGCGCTGTGAGCCCATCACCTCCAAGACTCTGCAGCTGCTCAACGACCTCTCCATTGGATATCCTTTTGGGAAAAGCTCCCAAAATTCCTGGGAAAAGGGAGGATGATCCCAGAGTTCTGCTGGAGTGGAGGCTGCAGCAGATTCCTGCTTTTTTTTCCCCCTGGAATTTTGGGAATGGGGAGAGTGGAGGGCGGGATGAGGCTCAGGGAATGTTTGGTTTAGTTCTTGTGGAGCAGAATTCCCTCCCTTGGAGTTGGGGGGTAGATTCCAGTTGGGCTTCTGGTTTTCCAGGGAATTCTGGAAGTTTCAGGAATTCCAGGGATTCTGGAAGTGTTAGGAATTCCACAAGTTTCAGGAATTCCAGAATTTCTACAAGTTCCAGACCCTGAGTTTTCCTCCAGGGTCTCCCCAAGCACTTGGGTTGTCCTTGGAACAAACAAAAAATTCCCAATTTATGGAATAATCCAGGCACAATCCCATTCTCCCTGGAAGTGATTTTCTTGGAATTCCAGGAATTTCATAAATTCCAGAATTCCCAGATATTCCAGACCCAGGTTTTTCCCCAGTGGTCACTGAGGGTCTCCCCAAGCCGAGATTTGCATAATTTGTCTTATCCTTGAAAAACCAAAAAAAAAAATCCCAATTTCCTGAGTACTCCAGGCCCAATCCCATATTTTCAGCCTTGCCTGGAAGTGATTTCCAAGTAATTCCATAAATTCCAGAATTTCCAGGAATTCCAAACCCAGAGTTTTCCCAAGATATCTCCCCAAACCAAGATTTGCAGAATTTGACTGATCCTTGGACCCAACAAAACAAAATCCTCAATTTCCCAAGTTCTCCAGGCCCAATCCCAATTTTCCAGCCTATTCCTAGAATTATTTTTCCAGGAATTCCAGAATTGCCAGGAATTCCAGATATTCCAGCCCCAAGTTTTTCCCCAGTGGTCACTGAGGATCTCCCCAAGCCGAGATTTGCATAATTTGTCTTATCCTTGAAAAACCAAAAAAAATTCCCAATTTCCCAAGTTCTCCAGGTCCCATTTTTCCAGCCTTGCCCTGGAAGTGATTCTCTAGGAATTCCATAAATTCCAGAATTTCCAGGACCATGACTTTCCCCAAGACATCTCCCCAAGCCGAGATTTGCACAATTCGATTTTTTCCTTGGACCCAAGAAAACAAAATTCCCAATTTCCCAAATACTCCAGGCCCAATCCCATTTTTCCAGCCCATTCCCAGAATGATTTTCCCTGGAATTCCAGGAATTCTGCTGTTCCTTGACCCCCTGCACGTACAGCAGTGTGAGGAAGCTGGTGAAGCTCAGCGCTGTGCAGTTCATGCTCAACAACCACACGGTGAGCCCCTCCCCCACCTCCTTCCCAACAAAAATTCCCACCCTGGATCCCTTTGGAATTCCATCTTCTTCCCAAGTTTCCAAACTGCTGGAGGAGCTGCTGGAAAATGAGATTTTGGGTTTTTTTTTTGTTGGGATTTTTGGGGTTTTTGAGGGGTTGGGGTTTGGTGGCGCTCCCCGTTCCCGAAGGGTTTTTGCTCCCCATGGAATCTGAGCTCATTCCCAGAGAATTCCCAGGTTTTGGAGCAGCCTGGGATTGGGGGAGGGTGGGATTTGAGGTTGGGATTTGAGGTTGGGATTGAGGTGTTCCCAAGGCAATTCCAGAGGGAACAACAGGGAATTCCTGGAATTAAGGGGTGATTTCCAGGCATTCCCAGGATGTTTTCCAGGAATTCCTGGAATTAAGGGGTGATTTCCAAGCATTCACAGGATGTTTTCCAGGAATTCCTGGAGTTCAGGGAGGTTTTCCAGGCAATTCCAGAATGTTTTCCAGGAATTCCTGGAAATAAAGGGATGATTTCCAGGCAATTCCAGGATATTTTCCAGGAATTCCTGGAGTTCCCAAGATGATTTCCAGGCATTCCCAAGAGGTTTTCCAGGAGTTCCTTGAGTTCTGTGATGTTTTCCAGGAATTCCTGGAATTAAGGGATGATTTCCAGGCAATTCCAGAATGTTTTCCAGGAATTCCTGGAATTAAGGGATGATTTCCAGGCAATTCCAGAATGTTTCCCAGGAATTCCTGGAATTAAGGGATGATTTCCAGGCATTCCTGGAATTAAGTGATTTTTTTTCCATGAATTCCTGGAGTTCAGAGAGGTTTTCCAGACATTCCCAGAATGTTTTCCAGGAATTCCTGGAGTTCCCAGGATCTTTTCCATGAATTCCTGGAGTTCAGAGAGGTTTTCCAGACATTCCCAGGATGTTTTCCGTGAATTCCTGGAGTTCCCAAGATGATTTCCAGGCATTCCCAAGAGGTTTTCCAGGAGTTCCTGGAGTTCCCAGGATCTTTTCCATGAATTCCTGGAGTTCAGAGAGGTTTTCCAGACATTCCCAGGATGTTTTCCGTGAATTCCTGGAGTTCCCAGGATGTTTTCCAGGCACTCTTGAAATCAGGGAATGTTTGCCTGGCATTCCTGTAATTAAGGGATGTTTCCCATGAATTCCTGGAGTTCAGAGAGGTTTTCCAGACATTCCCAGGATGTTTTCCAGGAATTCCTGGAGTTCCCAGGATGTTTTCCTGGAATTCCTGGATTCAGGGAGGTTTTCCAGGCAATTCCAGAATGTCTTCCAGGAATTCCTGGAATTAAGGGATGATTTCCAGGCAATTCCAGGATATTTTCCCGGAATTCCTGGAGTTCCCAAGATGATTTCCAGGCATTCCCAGGATGTTTTCCAGGAATTCCTGGAGTTCCCAGGATGTTTTCCAGGCACTTTTGAAATTAGGGAATATTTGCCTGGCATTCCTGTAATTAAGGGATGTTTCCCATGAATTCCTGGAGTTCAGAGAGGTTTTCCAGACATTCCCAGGATGTTTTCCGTGAATTCCTGGAGTTCCCAGGATGTTTTCCAGGCACTCTTGAAATCAGGGAATGCTTGCCTGGCATTCCTGTAATTAAGGGATGTTTCCCATGAATTCCTGGAGTTCCCAGGATGTTTTCCAGGAATTCCTGGAGTTCAGAGAGGTTTTCCAGACATTCCCAGAATGTTTTCCAGGAATTCCTGGAGTTCCCAGGATCTTTTCCATGAATTCCTGGAGTTCAGAGAGATTTTCCAGACATTCCCAGGATGTTTTCCGTGAATTCCTGGAGTTCCCAGGATGTTTTCCAGACACTCTTGAAATAAGGGAATGTTTGCCTGGCATTCCTGTAATTAAGGGATGTTTTCCAGGAATTCCTGGAGTTCCCAGGATGTTTTCCAGGAATTCCTGGATTTCAGGGAGGTTTTCCAGGCAATTCCAGAATGTTTTCCAGGAATTCCTGGAATTAAGGGATGATTTCCAGGCAATTCCAGGATATTTTCCCGGAATTCCTGGAATTAAGGGATGATTTCCAGGCATTCCCAGGATGTTTCCCAGGAATTCCTGGAATTAAGGGATGATTTCCAGGAATTCCTGGAGTTCAGGGATGATTTCCATGAATTCCTGGAGTTCTCAGGATGTTTTCCAGGCACTCTTGAAATCAGGGAATGTTTGCCTGGCATTCCTGTAATTAAGGGATGTTTCCCATGAATTCCTGGAGTTCCCACGATCTTTTCCATGAATTCCTGGAATTAAGGGATGATTTCCAGGCAATTCCAGGATGTTTTCCAGGAATTCCTGGATTTCAGGGGTGATTTTCCCTTTTCCAGAGCGAGCACTTTTCCTTCCTGGGTATCAACAACCAGTCCAACCTGACGGACATGCGCTGCCGCACCACCTTCTACACAGCCCTGGGCCGCCTCCTCATGGTGGATTTAGGTGATTCCCCTGGAATTCCAACAAAATTCCCATGTTTTGGGATCTGGGATTTGGGATTTGGGGGGTTGGAGCTTCACCAGGAAAGGAGCTTGGGGTGGGAGAAGCAAAATCAGGAATTGGGAATTTGGTTCGACGCTGAGGATAAAAACGGGGAGATGTTTTTCCATCCTAAAATTTGGGATTGGTTTTTTCCCATCCCACCAAGGTTTGAGGATGGAATAAAAAGATTTGGGATTAATTTTCCCATTTAAATTGGGGATCAGTTTTTCCTTCCCACCAAGACTTGAGGATAAATTTTCCTTTCCCAAAATTTGGGATCAGTTTTTTCCAGGAGAGGACGAGGATCAGTACAAGCAGTTCCTGGGGTTTTTTCCTGTGGATTTTCCATGGAATTCCCATGGATTTTCCATTATTTTTTCCAGGGGAGGACAAGGATCAGTACGAGCAGTTCCTGGGTTTTTTTTCCATGGAATTTCCCATGGAATTCCCATTGATTTTCCATGTTTTTTCCATGATGTTTTCCAGGGGAGGACGAGGATCAGTACGAGCAGTTCCTGGGTTTTTTTCCCATGGAATTCCCATGGATTTTCTGTGGTTTTTCCATGATTTTTTCCAGGGGAGGGCAAGGATCAGTATGAGCAGTTCCTGGGTTTTTTTCCATGGAATTCCCATGGATTTTCCATGATGTTTTCCAGGGGAGGACGAGGATCAGTACGAGCAGTTCCTGGGTTTTTTTTCCATGGAATTCCCATGGATTTTCCATGGTTTTTCCATTATTTTTTCCAGGGGAGGACAGGGATCAGTATGAGCAGTTCCTGGGGTTTTTTTCCATGGAATTCCCATGGATTTTCCATGTTTTTTCCATGATGTTTTCCAGGGGAGGACGAGGATCAGTACGAGCAGTTCATGCTGCCCCTCACCGCTGCCTTCGAGACCGTGGCTCAGATGTTCAGCACCAACTCCTTCAATGAGCAGGAGGCCAAGGTCAGTCAGGAGGCAATTCCCGCTTTTCCTGCTTTTCCAGGATCTTTTCCAGGATCTTTTCCATGGGATTTGGGGATTCAGAGGGAATCGGGATTGGTCCAGTGGGAACTGGGGTTCCTGAATCCCTTGGGATCAGTTTAGTGGGATTTGGGATTGGAATGGGGGTGCCTGAATTTTGCTCTATTTTCTTCTGTTGAATTCTATTTTAAATTTGGTTTTATTGTGTTCCTGTTCCCTGTCTGGCTGTTCCCATTCCTGTTCCCATTCCTGTTCCCATTCCCATTCCTAACTGTTCCCATTCCCGGTTATTCCCGTTTGTTCCTGTTCCCATTTGTTGTCGTTTGTTCCCCTTCTCGGTTATCTCGTTCCCATTCCCATTTGTTCCCATTCCCGGTTATCCCATTCCCGGTTATCCCCGGTTATCCCATTATTCCCGGTTATCCCATTCCCGGTTATTCCCGGTTTCCCGTTCCTGGTTATCCCATTGTTATTCCCGGTTATCCTATTCCTGGTTATTCCTGGTTATTCCTGGTTTCCCATTCCCGGTTATTCCCGGTTATCCCATTATTCCCGGTTATCCCATTATTCCCGGTTTTCCCATTCCCGGTTATCCTGTTATTCCCGGTTATCCCATTCCCGGTTACCCTGTTATTCCCGGTTATTCCTGGTTTCCCGTTCCCATTCCCGGTTATTCCTGGTTTCCCATTCCTGGTTATCCCATTCCCGTTATTCCCACTTATTCCCGCTTATTCCCGTTTTCCGATTCCCATTCCCGTTTTCCCATTCCCATTCCCGGTTATTCCCGTTCCCATTCCCGGTTATCCCATTCCCGGTTATTCCCGGTTATCCCGTTATTCCCGGTTTCCCGTTCCCATTCCCGGTTTCCCATTCCCGGTTATTCCCGGTTATCCCGTTATTCCCGGTTTCCCGTTCCCATTCCCGGTTTCCCATTCCCGGTTATTCCCGGGTATTCCTGGTTATTCCCGGTTATCCCGTTATTCCCGTTTCCCGTTCCCATTCCCGGTTATTCCCGGTTACTCCCGGTTATCCCGTTATTCCCGTTTCCTGTTCCCATTCCCGGTTATCCTGTTATTCCCGGTTATTCCCATTCCCGGTTTCCCATTCCCGGTTTCCCATTCCCGGTTTCCCGTTCCCATTCCCGGTTATTCCCGGTTATCCCGTTCCCATTCCCGGTTATTCCCGGTTATTCCCGGTTATCCCGTCATTCCCGGTTATTCCCGGTTGCAGCGCACGCTGGTGGGGCTGGTGCGGGACCTGCGCGGCATCGCCTTCGCCTTCAACGCCAAGAGCAGCTTCATGATGCTCTTCGAGTGGATGTATCCTGAAACCCCAAAATCCCCCAGAAATCCCAAAAATCCCCAGGGAACACCTCCAGAAATCCCAAAAATCCCCAGGGAAACCCTCTGGAAATCCCAAAAATCCCCAGGGAACCCCTTCAGAAATCCCCAGGGAACCCACTGGAAATCCCAAAAATTCCCAGGGAACACCTCCAGAAATCCCAAAAATCCTCAGGGAACCCTCCAGAAATCCCAAAAATCCTCAGGGAACACCTCCAGAAATCCCAAAAATCCTCAGGGAACCCTCCAGAAATCCCAAAAATCCCCAGGGAACCCCTCTGGAAATCCCAAAGATCCCCAGGGAACAACTCCAGAAATCCCAAAAATCCCCAGGGAACAACTCCAGAAATCCCAGAAATCCTCAGGGAACACCTCCAGAAATCCCAAAAATCCCCAGGGAACCCTCCGGAAATCCCAAAAATCCTCAGGGAACCCCTTCAGAAATCCCCAGGGAATACTTTCAGAAATCCCAAAAATCCTCAGGGAACCCCTCCAGAAATCCCAAAGATCCCCAGGGAACAACTCCAGAAATCCCAAAAATCCTCAGGGAACAACTCCAGAAAAATCCCCAGGGAACCTCCAGAAATCCCAAAAATCCCCAGGGAACAACTCCAGAAATCCCAAAAATCCCCAGGGAACACCTCCAGAAATCCCAAAAATCCTTAGGGAACACCTCCAGAAATCCCAAAAGTCCCCAGGGAACACCTCCAGAAATCCCAAAAATCCTCAGGGAACCCTCCAGAAATCCCAAAAATCCTCAGGGAACACCTCCAGAAATCCCAAAAATCCCCAGGGAACCCCTCCAGAAATCCCCAGGGAATACTTTCAGAAATCCCAAAAATCCTCAGGGAACCCCTCCAGAAATCCGAAGATCCCCAGGAACAACTCCAGAAATCCCAAAAATCCTCAGGAACAACTCCAAAATCCCCACGGAACCCTCTGGAAATCCCAAAAATCCTCAGGAACACCTCCAGAAATCCCAAAAATTCCCAGGGAACCCCTTCAGAAATCCCCAGGGAATACTTTCAGAAATCCCAAAAATCCCCAGGGAACAACTCCAGAAATCCCCAGGGAACCCCTCCAGAAATCCCAAAAATCCTCAGGGAACCCTCCAGAAATCCCAAAAATCCTCAGGGAACAACTCCAGAAATCCCAAAAATCCCCAGGGAACCCCTTCAGAAATCCCCAGGGAATACTTTCAGAAATCCCAAAAATCCTCAGGGAACCCCTCCAGAAATCCGAAAGATCCCCAGGGAACAACTCCAGAAATCCCAAAAATCCTCAGGGAACAACTCCAAAAATCCCCACGGAACCCTCTGGAAATCCCAAAAATCCTCAGGGAACACCTCCAGAAATCCCAAAAATTCCCAGGGAACCCCTTCAGAAATCCCCAGGGAATACTTTCAGAAATCCCAAAAATCCCCAGGGAACAACTCCAGAAATCCCCAGGGAACCCCTCCAGAAATCCCAAAAATCCTCAGGGAACCCTCCAGAAATCCCAAAAATCCTCAGGGAACAACTCCAGAAATCCCAAAAATCCCCAGGGAACCCCTTCAGAAATCCCCAGGGAATACTTTCAGAAATCCCAAAAATCCTCAGGGAACCCCTCCGGAAATCCCAAAGATCCCCAGGGAACAACTCCAGAAATCCCAAAAATCCTCAGGGAACCCCTCCAGAAATCCCAAAAATCCCCAAGGGACACCTTTGGAAATCCCAAAAGTCCTTAGGGAACCCTCTGGAAATCCCAGAACCTCACAGAAAATCCCAAAAATCCCCAGGGAACCCCTCCAGAAATCCCATTTTCCTGGGAATTCCCTGACTGGCAATTCCCCTTGATTTTATAGGATTTAGTATCCTTCATTCCCAAAAACTCTGGTTTTGCCTTAAAAAATTGGGATTTCCTTTAAAAATTGGGAATTTTTTTCTTTCTTTTCCCTCAAAAAAAAAAAAAAAAAAAAAAAAAAAAAAAAAAAACCTCACTTTATTTTCTTTCCAAAAATTGGAATTTTTCTCTTCCCTTTCTTTCCAAAAAAAAACTTTTTTTGGGTTCTGATTTCCCTTAAAAAAATTGGGATTTCCTTTAAAAATTGGGAATTTTTTTCTTTCTTTCCCTCAAAAAAAAAAGAAAAAAAAAAAAAAAAAACCAACAAAAACCTCTCTTTATTTTCTTTCCAAAAATTGGAATTTTTCTCTTCCCTTTCTTTCCAAAAAAACCCCTTTTTGGGTTCTGATTTCCCTTAAAAAAATTGGGATTTCCTTTAAAAATTGGGAATTTTTTTTCTTTCCTCAAAAAAAAAAAAAAAAAAAAAAAAACCAACAAAAACCTCACTTTATTTTCTTTCCAAAATTGGAATTTTCTCTTCCTTTCTTTCCAAAAAAAACTTTTTTTGGGTTCTGATTTCCCTTAAAAAAATTGGGATTTCCTTTAAAAATTGGGAATTTTTTTTCTTTCTTTTCCTCAAAAAAAAAAAAAAAAAAAGAAAAAAAACAACAAAAACCTCACTTTATTTTCTTTCCAAAAATTGGAATTTTTCTCTTCCCTTTCTTTCCAAAAAAAACCCTTTTTGAGTTCTGATTTCCCTTAAAAAAATTGGGATTTCCTTTAAAAATCAGCATTTCCCTTATCCTGCATTCCACCCTCATTTTTCCCACCACGCTGGTTTTTCCTGGGATAAAAACAATACGATAATCCCCAAAAAAAAAAAAAAAACCAAATTTCACCCATCAGCCACCCTGGAAACTCCCCCCTCTTTGCTGCACAGGTGGAATCTTCCATTCCCATGGAATTTTGGGGCTGGAAAAGTGGGAATTCCTTAATTTCCTGCAGTTACCCCTCGTACATGCCCATCCTGCAGAGAGCCATCGAGCTCTGGTACCACGACCCCGCCTGCACCACGCCCGTCCTCAAACTCATGGCTGAGCTGGTCCACAACAGGTAGGGAATTCCCAAAAATCTGGGATTTCCTGGAATTCTGCACCTGGGATCATTGTTCATGATTGTTTCCCCAAAATCCCCATTTTCCCCCCCAAAACCCCCATGTTTTTCCCCCTTAAATCTCATTTTTTTCCTCCCTAAATCCCTTTTCCCCCATTTTCCCCCAAATCCCTTTTTTTTCCCAATTTTTCCCCCAAAACCCCTTTTTTTCCTCCCCTAAATCCACTTTTTCCTCCCTGAATCCCTTTTTCTCCCCCTTAAATTCCATGTATAAAAAGTAGGAATTCCCAAAAATCTGGGATTTCCTGGAATTCTGCACCTGGGATCATTGTTCATGATTGTTTCCCCAAAATCCCCATTTTCCCCCAAAACCCCATGTTTTTCCCCCTTAAATCTCATTTTTTTCCTCCCTAAATCCCTTTTCCCCCCATTTTTCCCCCAAATCCCCTTTTTTTTCCCAATTTTTCCCCCCTAAAACCCCTTTTTTTCCTCCCCTAAATCCACTTTTTCCTCCCTGAATCCCTTTTTCTCCCCCTTAAATTCCATGTATAAAAAGTAGGAATTCCCAAAAATCTGGGATTTCCTGGAATTCTGCACCTGGGATCATTGTTCATGATTGTTTCCCCAAAATCCCCATTTTCCCCAAAACCCCATGTTTTCCCCCTTAAATCTCTTTTTCCTCCCTAAATCCCTTTTCCCCCATTTTCCCCCAAATCCCTTTTTTTCCCCAATTTTCCCCCTAAAACCCCTTTTTTCCTCCCTAAATTCCTTTTTTCCTCCCTGAATCCCCTCTTAAATTCCATGTGTAAAAAGTAGGAATTCCCAAAAATCCAGGATCTCATGGAATTCTGTGCCTCAGAACGGGTGGGATCATTATTTGTGGTTGTTGCCCCAAAATCCCCATTTTCCCCCAAAACCCCCATTTTTTCCCTATTTCTCTCCCACTAAATCCCATTTTTTTCCTCCATAAATCCCCTTTTTTCCCCCTCATTTTCCCCCCAAATCCCCTTTTTTTTCCCTATTTTTCTCCCCCAATCCCATTTTTTTCTGTCTTAAATTCTATTTACAACAGGTAGTACATTCCCAAAAATCTGTGATTTCATGGAATTCTGTGCCTTGGCATGGGTGGGATCATTATTTGTGGTTGTTACACAAAATCCCCATTTTTCCAACCAAAACCCCCATTTTTTCCCCATTTTTTCCCCATTTTTTCCCATTTTCCCCCCATTTTTTTTCCCCATTTTTTTCCCATTTTTCTCCCCTAAATCCCATTTTTCCAGCCCTGGATCTCAGCATTCCCTGTTTTTCCCAGGTCCCAGCGGCTGCAGTTCGATGTCTCCTCTCCCAATGGGATCCTGCTCTTCAGGGAGACCAGCAAGATGATCACGACCTACGGTGAGGGAGCCTGGGAAAACCCTGGAAAAATCCTGGAAACATCCATGGAAAAATCCTGGAAATGTCCTGGAAACATCCATGGATAAATCCTGGAAATGTCCTGGAAACATCCATGGATAAATCCTGGAAACGTACTGGGTTTGTCCATGGAAATATCCTGGAAACATCCATGGATAAATCCTGGATTTGTCCATGGATAAATCTTGGAAACATTCTGGAAACATCCTGGGATTGTCCATGGAAATATCCTGGAAACATCCATGGAAAAATCCTGGAAATGTCCTGGAAACATCCATGGAAAAATCCTGGAAATGTCCTGGAAACATCCATGGAAAAATCCTAGAAATGTCCTGGAAACATCCATGGATAAATCCTGGAAATGTCATGGAAACATCCATGGATAAATCCTGGAAATGTCCTGGAAACATCCATGGATAAATCCTGGAAACGTCCTGGATTTGTCCATGGATAAATCTTGGAAACATTCTGGAAACATCCTGGGATTGTCCATGGAAATATCCTGGAAATGTCCAGGAAACATCCATGGATAAATCCTGGAAATGTCCTGGAAACATCCATGGATAAATCCTGGAAATGTCCTGGAAACATCCTGCATTTGTCCATGGATAAATCCTGGAAAAATCCTGGAAACATCCTGGGTTTGTCCATGTAAATATCCTGGAAACATCCATGGATAAATCCTGGAAATGTCCTGGATTTGTCCATGGAAAAATCCTGGAAACATCCTGGATTCATCCATGGGAAAATCCTGAAAAGCCTTGGATTCATCCGTGGATAAATCCTGGAAAACATTCTGGATTCATCCTGGGTTTGTCCATGGATAAATTCTGGAAACATCCTGGATTCATCTATCAATAAATCATGAAATTCATCCATGGATTCATCCGTGGATAAATCCTGGAAACATCCTGGATTCATCCATGGAAAAATTCCGAAATTTTGGGTTGGAATGCTTTGAAATCCCATCTAGTTTGGAATTCAAATCACAGAATGGTTTGGCTTGGAATGGATTTGAAGTCCCATCCCAATTCCCAGATTTTGGGTTGGAATGGCCTTTAAATCCCATCCCCATTCCCACATTTTTGGCTTCACACCCCAGGGCAGTTTGGAAGCCCTGGCACGGTGATTCCAACCATGACGGTTGGAGAGGAGGTGTCCTCAGGGACTGGGGTGTCACTGGGATTGGGGTGTCCTCTGGGACTGGGGTGTCACTGGGATTGGGGTGTCACTGGGATTAGGGGTGTCACAGATATTGGGAATGTTCCACAACGCGCTGCAGACCTTCATCAAGCTGCTGCTGTCCATCCCCCACAGCGACCTGCTGGTCAGACACTGGGATTGGGGTGTCACTGGGACTGGGGGTGTCACTGGGATTGGGGTGTCTCTGGGACTGGGGTGTCACTGGGATTGGGGTGTCACTGGGATTGGGGTGTCACTGGGATTGGAGTGTGATGCGATTAGGGGTGTCACTGGGGTTCCAGGGATCAGGAGAAGTCTCAGGAATCAGGAGCATTTTGGGATAGGGAGAGTCCCAGGGATTGGGGGTGTCACTGGGATTGGGGGTGTCACTGGGACTGGGGGTGTCACTGGGACTAGGGGTGTCACTGGGATTAGGGGTGTCACTGGGATTAGAGGTGTCACTGGGATTGGGGGTGTCGCTGGGATTGGGGGTGTCACTGGGATTAGGGGTGTCACTGGGATTAGGGGTGTCGCTGGGATTGGGGGTGTCACTGGGATTAGAGGTGTCACTGGGATTGGGGGTGTCACTGGGATTAGAGGTGTCACTGGGATTGGGGGTGTCATGGGACATGGGGAGTTACAGAGACTGGGAACATTTCAGGGATCAGGAGCATCCCTGGGATCAGGAGAATCCCCAGGGATCAGGAGAATCTCCATTCCTGGATTTTACGTTGGAATGGATTTGAAATCCCATCCAGTTCGGAATTCATGGGATCATGAAATGTGTTGGACAGGAGAGGAGTAAAGCACATAAATAATTCCCAAAATTTTGTGTGGGAATGAATTTTAATTCCCATCTCAATTCCCACATTTTGGAAAAATAAGAAATCTGTTGGAATGGGTGAGAAGGAAAATGGGAAGTATTGGAATGGAGGGGAGGGAATATGGGAAATGTGTTGGAATAGAAATTTTCTGGGAAGAGAATTCTCACTTGCTTCTTCCCAGGAGCTCCACCAGCACATTCCAGGTGATTCCCAAAGGGTCGGATTTAGGAATTTGGTGCTTCCAGGAAAACCCCAAAATAGGATTGGGGAGGGGGAAAATGGAATTTTTGGGGGGGAAGGGGTGAGATAATTCCCAGAGAATTTTAGGAATGTTCAGCCTGGGATGACTGAAGGGAGGTGGAATTGGAATTGGAAATGGAATTGGGAGAGAGGATTTTTCCAGGGATGGACACAGGGAATGGCAGAGGTTAAAGAGGATTTTTAGGAGTGGATTTTTCTGGGTTTTTCCCACAGGATTATCCCAAACTGAGCCAATCCTATTATTCCCTGCTGGAAGTGCTGACCCAGGACCACATGAACTTCATCGCCAGCCTGGAGCCCCACGTGATCATGTACATCCTGTCCTCCATCTCCGAGGGGCTCACCGCGCTCGGTAAGCGGGAGCGGGATTCGGGAATTCGGGAATCTGGAATTCCGGATTTGGGAATTTGGGAATCTGGGATTTGGGAATTCAGGAATTTGTGATTTGGGAATTCGGGATTTGGGAGTTTGTGAGTTTGGGATTTGGGAGTTTGTGAGTTCGGGATTTGGGGATTCGGGAATTCAAGAATTCAGGATTTGAGGATTCAGGAATTCGGGGTTCAGGAATTTGGGCATTCAGGATTTGGGAGTTTGTGAGTTCAGGATTTGGGGATTCGAGAATTCAGGATTTGAGGATTCAGGAATTTGGGGTTCAGAAATTTGGGCATTCAGGATTTGGGAATTTGGGATTTGGGAATTTATGAGTTCGGGATTTGGGGATTCAGGAATTCAAGAATTTCAGGATTTGAGGATTCAGGAATTTGGGATTTGGGAATTCAGGAATTCGGGATTTGGGAGTTTGTGAGTTCGGTATTTGGGGATTCGGGAATTCGAGAATTCAGGATTTGAGGATTCAGGGATTTGGGAATTCAGGAATTCGTGATTTGGGAATTCGGGATTTGGGAGTTTGTGAGTTTGGGATTTGGGGATTCGGGAATTCAAGAATCAGGATTTGAGGATTCAGGAATTCGGGGTTCAGAAATTTGGGAATTCAGGATTTGGGAATTTGGGATTTGGGAATTTATGAGTTCGGGATTTGGGGATTCGGGAATTCGAGAATTCAGGATTTGAGGATTCAGGAATTTGGGATTTGGGAATTCAGGAATTTGGGATTTGGGAATTCAGGAATTCGTGATTTGGGAATTCAGGATTTGGGAGTTTGTGAGTTCGGGATTTGGGGATTCGGGAATTCAAGAATTCAGGATTTGAGGATTCAGGAATTTGGGAATTCAGGATTTGGGATTTGGGAATCCAGGATGCAGGAATTCAAGATTTGGGAATTCAGGAATTTGGGATTTTGGGATTCGGGAATTTGTGAATTGGGAATTTGGGAATCTTGGAATTTGGAATTTGGGTATTTGGGATTTGGGAATTTGGGTATTTGGGTATTCGGGAATTTGGAATCTGGGAATTCAGAATCCAGGAATTTGGGGAGATTTGGGAATTCGGGAATTCCCATTTTCCATGGTGTGCACAGGGTGCTGCTCCTGCCTGACCACATCATCACCTACCTGTTCAAAACCCCATTTTAACCCAATTTCCCTCATTTTAACCCATTTCCCCGCCCCATATTTCTCCATTTTAACCCCCCATTTTAACCCCATTTTTGCCCATTTCAGACACCATGGTGTGCACAGGGTGCTGCTCCTGCCTGGACCACATTGTCACCTACCTGTTCAAGCAGCTCTCACGCAGCACCAAGAAGAGATCGACGCCGCTGGCGCAGGAGAGCGATCGCTTCCTGCACATCATGCAGCAGCACCCCGAGATGATCCAGCAGGTGAGCCCCAAACACACCTGGGGAGGAGAAAAATACACCTGGGGAGACAAAAAGTACACCTGGGGAGACAAAAAATACCTGGGGAGGGGAAAAAGTACACCTGGGGAGACAAAAATTCCCTGGGGAGGGGAAAAATGTCCCTGAGGAGGGGGAAAAAAAATATATGGGGAGGGGAAAAAACACCTGGGGAGGGAAAAAAATATGGGGAGACAAAAATACCTGGGGAGACAAAAATACCTGGGGAGGGGGAAAAATACACCTGGGGAGACAAAAAAAATAGCTGGGGAGGGGAAAAATGCCCCTGAGGAGGGGGAAAAAATATATGGTGAGGGGAAAAAATAGACCTGGGGAGGGAAAAAATACCTGGGGAGGGGAAAAAAATACACCTGGGGAGACAAAAATTCCCTGGGGAGGGGAAAAATGTCACTGAGGAGGGGGAAAAAAAATATATGGGGAGGGGAAAAAATACACCTGGGGAGGGGAAGAAAATAAGGGGGGGGTTCCAAAAAATACCTGGGGAGACCAGAAAATACCTGGGGAGGGGAAAAAAATACACCTGGGGAGACAAAAATTCCCTGGGGAGGGGAAAAATGTCCCTGAGGAGGGGGACAAAAAAATATATGGGGAGGGAAAAAATACACCTGGGGAGACAAAAAATACCTGGGGAGGGGAAAAATGTCACTGAGGAGGGGGACAAAAAAATATATGGGGAGGAGAAAAAAATATGGGGGGGGGTTCCAAAAATACCTGGGGAGGGGAAAAAGTACATGGGGAGGGCAAAAGAATTTGGGATTGATGGGATCCATGGGATTGAGGTTTGGGACGAGATGGGATTTGTAAGATTGATGGGCTGGGATGGGATCTATGGGATCCCTGGGATGGGATGGGATGGAATTTAGGATTGGATTTGGGCTGGGTTGGGATCCATGGGATTGGGATGGGATGGAATTTGGGATTGGATTTGGGCTGGGATGGGATCCATGGGATTGGGATGGGATGGAATTTGGGATTGGATTTGGGCTGGGATGGGATCCATGGGATTGGGATGGGATGGAATTTAGGATTGGATTTGGGCTGGGTTGGGATCCGTGGGATGAGATCCAAGGGATCCATGGGATTGGGATGGGATGGGGTTTGGTACTAGATTTGGGATGGGATCTTTGGGATTGGGATGAGATTTGGGATTTGGGATTGGATTTGGGCTGGGATTGGATCCATGGGCTTGGATCCGTGGAATTTATGGGATTGGGATTTGGGATGGGATGAATGGGATCTGTGGGAATGGGATGGAATTTGGGATTGGATTTGGGCTGGGATCCATGGGATTGGGATCCATGGGCTGCGATCCACAGGATTTGAGCTGAGATTTGGGCTGGGATCTCTGGGATTGGGCTGGGATTTGGGATTTGGGGTGGGACTTGGGCTGGATTGGATCCATGTTCTGGGATGAGGGGCTGTGCTCTTTAACCCCTTGGTGCCCACAGATGCTCTCCACGGTGCTGAACATCATCATCTTCGAGGACTGCCGGAACCAGTGGTCCATGAGCCGGCCCCTGCTCGGCCTCATCCTGCTCAACGAGAAGGTGAGGAACGGCTGGGAGCGGCTCCCGAAAAACCCTGGGATGATCCAAGGGATGGAATCATCCTTGGGATGATCCAATGGCTGGAATCATCCTCGGGATGATCCTTGGAGTGATCCTTGGGATGATCCAATGGATGGAATCATCCTTGGGATGATCCTTGGAGTGATCCAATGGATGGAATCATCCTTGGGATGATCCAATGGATGGAATCATCCTTGGGATGATCCTTGGAGTGATCCTTGGGATGATCCAATGGATGGAATCATCCTCGGGATGATCCTTGGAGTGATCCTTGGGATGATCCAATGGATGGAATCATCCTTGGGATGATCCTTGGAGTGATTCTTGGGATGATCCAATGGATGGAATCATCCTTGGGATGATCCTTGGAGTGATCCAATGGATGGAATCATCCTTGGGATGATCCTTGGAGTGATCCTTGGGATGATCCTTGGAGTGATTCTTGGGATGATCCAATGGATGGAGTCATCCTTGGGATGATCCTTGGAGTGATCCTTGGGATGATCCAATGGATGGAATCATCCTTGGGATGATCCTTGGGATGATCCAGTGGATCGAATCATCTTTGGGATGATCCTTGGAGTGATCCTTGGGATGATCCAATGGATGGAATGATCATTGGGATGATCCTTGGAATGATCCTTGGGATGATCCTTGGAATGATCCTTGGGATGATCTTTGGGATGATCCTTGGGATGATCCAATGGATGGAATGGTCTTTGGGATGATCCTTGGGATGATCCTTGGGATGATCTTTGAGATAATCTTTGGAATGTCCAAAGCCAGGATCATCCTTGGAGCTACACAATCCCAACCCCATCCCTCCAAAATCTGGGACGCTCCCTCCTTGCTCCCAGCATCCTGTGGGGATCCCCAAACAATTAACATGTGTGCTGCATCCCAAACCCCAATCCCATAGAGTTAACCCCTCACTCTCTGTCCCCAGTCCCATGGAGTTAACCCCTCACTCTGTGTCCCCAATCCCATGGAGTTAACCCCTCACTCTCTGTCCCCAATCCCATGGAGTTAACCCCTCACTCTCTGCCCCCAATCCCATGGAGTTAACCCCTCACTCTGTGTCCCCAATCCCATGGAGTTAACCCCTCACTCTCTGTCCCCAATCCCATGGAGTTAACCCCTCACTCTCTGCCCCCAATGCCATGGAGTTAACCCTTCACTGTCCCCAGACCCCAATCCCATGGAGTTAACCCTTTGCTGTCCCCAAACCCCAATGCCATGGAGTTAACCCTGTCCCTCTCCCCAACCCCAATCCCATGGAGTTAACCCCTCAAACCCCAATCCTGGAGTTAACCTCACTCTCCTGCCCCAATCCCAGTTAACCCACTCTCTCTGTCCCCAATCCCATGGAGTTAACCCCTCACTCTCTGTCCCCAATCCCATGGAGTTAACCCCTCACTCTCTGTCCCCAATCCCATGGAGTTAACCCCTCACTCTCTGTCCCCAATCCCATGGAGTTAACCCCTCACTCTCTGCCCCAATCCCATGGAGTTAACCCCTCACTCTCTGCCCCCAATCCCATGGAGTTAACCCCTCACTCTCCCATGCCCCTCAATCCCATGGAGTTAACCCCTCACTCTCTGTCCCCAATCCCATGGAGTTAACCCCTCACTCTCCTGCCCCCAATCCCATGGAGTTAACCCCTCACTCTCTGCCCCCAATCCCATGGAGTTAACCCCTCACTCTCTGCCCCTCAATCCCATGGAGTTAACCCCTCACTCTCTGTCCCCAATCCCATGGAGTTAACCCCACCCTCTGTCCCCAATCCCATGGAGTTAACCCCTCACTCTCTGTCCCCAATCCCATGGAGTTAACCCCTCACTCTCTGCCCCCAATCCCATGGAGTTAACCCCTCACTCTCTGTCCCCAATCCCATGGAGTTAACCCCTCACTCTCTGTCCCCAATCCCATGGAGTTAACCCCTCACTCTCTGTCCCCAATCCCATGGAGTTAACCCCTCACTCTCCTGTCCCCAATCCCATGGAGTTAACCCCTCACTCTCCTGTCCCCAATCCCATGGAGTTAACCCCTCACTCTCTGCCCCCAATCCCATGGAGTTAACCCCTCACTCTCTGTCCCCAATCCCATGGAGTTAACCCCTCACTCTCCTGCCCCAATCCCATGGAGTTAACCCCTCACTCTCTGTCCCCAATCCCATGGAGTTAACCCCTCACTCTCTGTCCCCAATCCCATGGAGTTAACCCCTCACTCTCTGTCCCCAATCCCATGGAGTTAACCCCTCACTCTCTGTCCCCAATCCCATGGAGTTAACCCCTCACTCTCTGTCCCCAATCCCATGGAGTTAACCCCTCACTCTCTGTCCCCAATCCCATGGAGTTAACCCCTCACTCTCTGTCCCCAATCCCATGGAGTTAACCCCTCACTCTCCTGTCCCCAATCCCATGGAGTTAACCCCTCACTCTCTGTCCCCAATCCCATGGAGTTAACCCCTCACTCTCTGTCCCCAATCCCATGGAGTTAACCCCTCACTCTCTGCCCCAATCCCATGGAGTTAACCCCTCACTCTCTGTCCCCAATCCCATGGAGTTAACCCCTCACTCTCCTGTCCCCAATCCCATGGAGTTAACCCCTCTCTCTGTGTCCCCAATCCCATGGAGTTAACCCCTCACTCTCTGTCCCCAATCCCATGGAGTTAACCCCTCACTCTCTGTCCCCAATCCCATGGAGTTAACCCCTCACTCTCTGCCCCAATCCCATGGAGTTAACCCCTCACTCTCTGTCCCCAATCCCATGGAGTTAACCCCTCACTCTCTGTCCCCAATCCCATGGAGTTAACCCCTCACTCTCTGTCCCCAATCCCATGGAGTTAACCCCTCACTCTGTGTCCCCAATCCCATGGAGTTAACCCCTCACTCTCTGTCCCCAATCCCATGGAGTTAACCCCTCACTCTCTGCCCCCAATCCCATGGAGTTAACCCCTCACTCTGTGTCCCCAATCCCATGGAGTTAACCCCTCACTCTCTGTCCCCAATCCCATGGAGTTAACCCCTCACTCTGTGTCCCCAATCCCATGGAGTTAACCCCTCACTCTCTGTCCCCAGTACTTCTCAGACCTGCGGAACAGCATTGTGAACAGCCAGCCCCCCGAGAAGCAGCAGGCCATGCACCTGTGCTTCGAGAACCTCATGGAGGGCATTGAGCGCAACCTGCTCACCAAGAACAGGGACAGGTGTGTGGGGTCATGGGATCTATGGGATTTATGGGATTTATGGGATGTGGGGCATTGAGCACAACCTGCTCACCAAGAACAGGGACAGGTGGGACCTGTGAGCTTTGTGGGATCTATGGGATCCATGGGATCTATGGGATTTGGGGCATTGAGCACAACCTGCTCACCAAGAACAGGGACAGGTGGGACCTCTGGGCTTTGTGGGATCTGTGGGATTATGGGATCCATGGGATCTGGGGCATTGAGCACAACCTGCTCACCAAGAACAGGGACAGGTGGGACCTCTGGGCTTTGTGGGATCTATGGGATCTATGGGATCCATGGGATCTATGGGATTTGGGGCATCGAGCGCAACCTGCTCACCAAGAACAGGGACAGGTGGGACCTCTGGGCTTTGGGGATCCATGGGATCCATGGGATCCATGGGATCTATGGGATTTGGGGCATCGAGCGCAACCTGCTCACCAAGAACAGGGACAGGTGGGACCTCTGGGCTTTGGGGATCCATGGGATCCATGGGATCCATGGGATTTGGGGCATCGAGCACAACCTGCTCACCAAGAACAGGGACAGGTGGGACCTGTGGGCTTTGGGGATCTGTGGGATTATGGGATGTGATAATGGAATGGGATAATGGGATGTGGGGCATCAAGTGCAACCTGCTCACCAAGAACAGGGACAGGTGGGACCTGTGGGGTTTGTGGGATCTGTGGGATCTATGGGATTTGGGGCATTGAGCACAACCTGCTCACCAAGAACAGGGACAGGTGGGATCATGGGGTTTATGGGATTTATGGGATTATGGGATGTGGGGCATCGAGCACAGCCTTCTCACCAAGAACAGGGACAGGTGGGATCATGGGGTTTATGGGATTTATGGGATCCTGGGATGGGATTTGGGGCATTGAGCACAACCTTCTCACCAAGAACAGGGACAGGTGGGATCATGGGGTTTATGGGATTTATGGGATCCTGGGATGGGATGTGGGGCATTGAGCACAACCTGCTCACCAAGAACAGGGACAGGTGTGTGGGGTCATGAGATCATGGGGTAATGGAATGGGATTTATTGGATGGGATCCATGGGTTAGGATTTGGGGCACCTGCTCACCAGGAACAGGGACAGGTGGGATCATGGGATTGATGGGATCCTGGGATGGGATAATGGGACAGGATCCAAGGGATGGGATTTAGGGCATCAAGCACAATCTGCTCATCAAGAAGAGGGACAGGTGGGATCCTGGGATCTGGGATGGGATCCATGGGATGGGATTTATGGGATGAGATCCATGGGATGGGAATTATGGGATGGGATCCATGGGGTGGGATTTGGGGTATCAAGCACAATCTGCTCATCAAGAACAGGGAGGTGGGATCCTGGGATTTGAGATGGGATTAGATTTGGGATGGGAGCTTAAATATGTGTTGGTATCTCCCACCTCACCTTCCACAATCCCAGGGAGTCCAAGCTGGCCTGGGACACTTTTAGGGATGCAGAAAGCACAGATTTCCCTCTGGGAATCCCATCCCATCCTACCCCACCCTCCCAGCCAGGAATTCCTTCCCAATATCCCAATATCAGTTTCAAACTTCCCATGGGATTCCCTCATGGCTTCATGGATGGAATCCTGGGATGGTTTGGGTTGGGAGTAAATATCCACAGGGATTTCCCACCACACCTTCCACAATCCCAGAGAGTCCAAGCTGGCCTGGGACACTTTTAGGGATGCAGAAAGCACAGATTTCCTTCTGGGAATCCCATCCCATCCCATCTGGAATCCTTGCAGCTCTCCCCACTCCACCCAACTCAAATCCTGTCACGGGAAGCGCTGAAGGAACCAGCTCCCAAATTTTGTGTTGAACCCTCCCCAGAACCCAACCATCCATGGAATTTTGGAATTCTGGATTAACAGCTCCTCCCTTTTCCCCCCAGGTTCACCCAGAACCTGTCAGCATTCCGGAGGGAGGTCAACGACTCCATGAAGAACTCGAGCTACGGCGTCAACAGCAACGACATGATGAGCTGACACTGCCAGCCAGGAGCACCCCAAAAACCCCAAATCCCCAGGGAGGAGGGAGCAGCAGGTTCAGCTCACCTGGGCAGGTGTTTTTCCCATGGGGAAGGGACAGAATCCAGGTGCAGGAATTCCAAGGTGTTGTCTCTCTCTCTTTTTTTTTTTTTTTTTTTTTTTTGGTTGGTTTTTTGTTTTTTTTTTTCCTTCCCTCCTGGTTGGAATGTGGAACCCGCCAGAGCGAGAAAAGCCTGCCTTGTATAAAAACAAACAAACAAACAAACAAAAAAAAAAAAAAAAAAAAAAAAACATGTACATTTTTTCATAACATTTTGGAGCAAGGTTTATATTGAGTTTCAGAAAACGAGAGAAAAAAAGACAAAAAAACAAAAAAAAAAAGACAAAAAAGGCTCAAAAAATCACAAAAAAAAAAACAACACAAAAAACCAAAAGGATAAAAAAAAAAAAAAAAAAAAAAAAAAAAAAAAAAAAAAAAAAAAACAAAGTGTGATTGAAATTTTTACAGAGTCTGGTGCACCCAGTGCTGGTGTGAGGGTTGTGAATGCGAGTGAGGAAAGAGTGGCCTGAAGCTTTACTGGGCAGGGGGTGGCTGTGTGAAAGTGCAGAGATCTATTTAGTGAGACAAGCTGTAGAGAGAAGCAAAAAAACTCAAACAACAAAAAAAAAAAAATCACAAAAAAATAAATAAATTTTAAAAAACAAACAAAAAAAATTAAGAATAATAATATTAATAATAATAAAAAAATCCACCACAAAAAAAAAAAAATGGCATTGTAAAATTCCAAATGTATATTTTTTTCTCTCCCTTTTCTCCTTTCTCCTTTCCTTCCTTTTCTCCTTTCTTTTTTCCTCCTTTCCTCCTTTTTCCTTTTCCTTTTTCATCCTTCCCTTTCCTTCCCTTTTTCCCTTTTTTTCCCTCCTTCCTTTTCTCCTTTTCCTTTTTCCCTTTTCTCCCTTTTCCTTTTCCCCTTTCCTTCCTTTTCTCCCTTTTTTTTTTCCTTTCCCTTTTTCCCTTCTCCTTTTTTCCCTCTTCCTTCTCTTTTCCTTCCTTCTTTTCTCCTTCCTTTTTCCCTTCCTTCCTTTCTCTTTTTTCCTTCCTCCTTTCCCTTTCCCCTTTTTTCTTTTTCCTTCCCCTTTCCCTATCCCTTTTCTCCTTTTTTCTTTCCCTTTCCTTCCTCTTTCCTTTCCCTCTTTCCCTTTTTTCCCCTTTCCTTCCCTTTTCTCTTTTTTTCCCCCTTTCCCATCCTTTCTCTTTTCCCTTCATCCTTTTTTTTTCCCACCTTTCCCTTCCCTTTTTTGCAGCAGGGGCTGGAGCAGCCCTTGGGAAGGAACAAATCCCACAGAGCCACCCCGAGTTCTGCCTTTGGGGTTTGGGGTCTGGTGCTCAGCAAATCCCTGATCCAGGGGGGTGACTGGGATGAACTGGGATGAACTGGGAGGGGCCCCTTTGCCCTGCACCCCACTCTCATTGCTGCTACTCGTGTGCACCCCCTGCTCAGCCCCCCCAAATCCCCGGGGCCATTCTGGGCTCCGCCTTCTCCCCACGGCCACTTGGTAATTTTATTTTATTTTATTTTATTTTATTGGGTTTATTTTATTAGATTTTGGTTTGGATCTGGCTGGGCTGGGGCTGGGGTTGGGTTGGGTTTGGGTTGGTTTCTCTCTCTCTCTCTCTCTCTCTCTCTCTCCTGGCCATGTGTGTGGCTCTGTCCCCGTGAGCGGTGCTGGTTGTTTCGGGGTGTTTGCTGCCGTGTAAAGCATTGTGACTGCAAATAAAAATCAATGGTTTCTACTGGCACGGCTCCCTGCACCCCAAAAACGCGGGGGGCACCCCAAAACTCTGAGAATGTCCCCAAGACTCTGAGAGTCACCCCAAAAACCCTGAGAGTCACCCCAGAGCCCCAAGAGTCATCCCAGAACTCAGAGAATTGCCCCAAAACCCAGGAGTCACCCCAAAACTCTGAGAGTCATCCCAAAATCATGGGAGATACCCCAAAACCCTGAGAGTGCCCCCAGAGCCAAATCCAGTTTATCCCCAAAATCCAATTTAACCCCAAAACCTCCTAAATCCAATTTAACCCCAAAACCCCCAAAATTCAACCCCAAAATCCAATTTAACCCCAAAACCCCCAAAATCCAATTTAACCTCAAAACCTCCAAAATCCAATTTAACCCCAAAATCCAATTTATCCCCAAAACCTCCTAAATCCAATTTAACCCCAAAACCCCCAAAATCCAATTTAACCCCAAAATCCAATTTAACCCCAAAACCCCAAAATCCAATTTAACCCCAAAACCCCAAAATCCAATTCATCCCCAAAACCTCCAAAATCCAATTTAACCCAAAATCCAATTGAACCCCAAAACCCCCAAAATCCAGTTTAACCCCAAAACCCTAAAAATCCAATTTAACCCCAAAATCCAATTTAACCCCCAAAACCCCCAAATCCAATTTAACCCCAAAATCCAGTTTAATCCCCAAAATCCAATTTAACCCCAAAACCCCCAAAATCCAATATACTCCAATATCCAATTTAATCCCAAAACCCCCAAAACCCCAAAATCCAATTGAACCCCAAAAATCCAATTTAACCCAAAATCCAATTGAACCCCAAAAATCCAATTTAATCCAAAATCCAATTTAACCCCAAAAATCCAATTGAACCCAAAATCCAATTTAACCCCAAAACCCCCCCAAAACTCCAATTGAACCCCAAAACCCCAAAAATCCAATCAAGACCCAAGAATCCAATTTAACCCAAAATCCAGTTGAACCCCAAAACTCCAGTTGAACCCCAAATCCCGCCTGCCTTTGGCCCCAACTCCTGGAATTTCCCCCAATTTAGGGAACAACCAGTGAAGGGATTGGGGGGGAGGGGACACCCCATGAACCCCAAAACCCGGGATTGGCATTTTCCAAACCTTTATTTCCAGCATCCAAACTCCTGGAGCGGGGCTGGCTCTGCTCCAATGGAGTCTGGGGGAGGCTCCTGCCCCCCTCCCCCCACCCCAAAATTCCCAAAAATTCCCCAAATTCCTGAAATCCCGGATCTCATCCCGATTTGCGGAACACGGCGTCGTTGCTGCCCTCCCTGTTCCGCGCGATCTCGATGGCGAAGAACTGGATCCTGGTGGCTGCAGGGGGGGAGGGGATCAGCCTTGGGGGGGTTTGGGGGTCCCTGCACCCCAAGTCCCACCCTAAATGGGTTTTTTCCAACTAAATATGGGGTTTTCCCATGTAAAATGGCAGTTAGTTTCTCCCCCCCCCCAGGATGCAGTTAGTTAGTTCCATTTCTCCCCCCCCCCAGGACGCAGTTAGTTAGTTCCATCCCCCCCCCCGCATGCAGTCAGTTAGTTTCTCCCCCCCAGGATGCAGTCAGTTAGTTCCATTCCCCCCCCCGCATGCAGTCAGTTAGTTTCTCCCCCAGGATGCAGTTAGTTAGTTCCATTCCCCCCCCCGGATGAGTCAGTTAGTTTCTCCCACCCAGGATGCAGTTAGTTAGTTCCATTCCCCCCCCCAGATGCAGTTAGTTTCTCCCACCCAGGATGCAGTTAGTTAGTTCCATTCCCCCCCGCCAGATGCAGTTAGTTTCTCCCCCAGGATGCAGTTAGTTGGTTCCATTCCCCCGATGCAGTCAGTTAGTTTCTCCCACCCAGGATGCAGTCAGTTAGTTTCTCCCCCCCCCGCATGCAGTCAGTTAGTTTCTCCCACCCAGGATGCAGTTAGTTAGTTCCATTCCCCCCCCGATGCAGTCAGTTAGTTTCTCCCACCCAGGATGCAGTTAGTTAGTTCCATTCCCCCCCCCCCAGATGCAGTTAGTTAGTTTCTCCACCCAGGATGAGTCAGTTAGTTTCCCCCCCCCCGGATGCAGTCAGTTAGTTTCTCCCACCCAGGATGCAGTTAGTTAGTTCCATTCCCCCCCCCGATGCAGTCAGTTAGTTTCTCCCACCCAGGATGGAGTTAGTTAGTTCCATCCCCCGGATGCAGTCAGTTAGTTTCTCCCACCCAGGATGCAGTTAGTTAGTTCCATTTCCCCCAGGATGCAGTTAGTTAGTTCCATTCCCCCCCCCCGATGCAGTCAGTTAGTTTCTCCCACCAAGGATGGAGTTAATGCCATTTCCCCCCCCCAGGATGCAGTCAGTTAGTTCCACCCCCCCCCCCGATGCAGTCAGTTAGTTTCTCCCACCCAGGATGCAGTTAGTTAGTTCCATTCCCCCCCCCCAGATGCAGTTAGTTTCTCCCACCCAGGATGCAGTTAGTTAGTTTCTCCCCCCCCCCCGATGCCGTCAGTTAGTTTCTCCCACCCAGGATGCAGTTAGTTAGTTTCCCCCCCCGGGTGCAGTCAGTTAGTTTCTCCCCCAGATGCAGTTAGTTTCTCCCACCCAGGATGCAGTTAGTTAGTTTCTCCCCCAGATGCAGTCAGTTAGTTTCTCCCACCCAGGATGCAGTTCTCCTCGCTGTAGTCCCGCCGCGAGTCCAGGCGCAGCAAAGTGCCCAAGTTAAAATCCTCCACAACGCCCTCGAAGCTGAGGCAGAACGGGCGCCACTTCTGAGGGCAACGGAAGGGAAGGGAAGGGTTCAAACTCCCTGAGCACCCCAAAATCCGGGAAAGGGGGAATTCCAGGGAAAAGGGGGGGAAATTCCAGGAAAAGGGGGGGAAATCACAGGAAAAAGGGGGGGAAATTCCAGGAAAAGGGGGAATCACAGGAAAAAGGGGGAAATTCCAGGAAAAAGGGGGGGAAATCTCAGGAAAAAGGGGGGAATCACAGGAAAAGGGGGGAAATGCCAGGAAAAGGGGGAATCACAGGAAAAAGGGGGGAAATTCCAGGAAAAAAGGGGGAAACATTCCAGGAAAAAGGGGTGAAATTCCAGGAAAAAGGGGGAAACATTCCAGGAAAAAGGGGGGGAAATGCCAGGAAAAAGGGGGAAATCTCAGGAAAAAGGGGGGAATCACAGGAAAAAGGGGGGAAATTCCAGGAAAAAAGGGAGGGGGGAAATTCCAGGAAAAGGGGGGAAACATTCCAGGAAAAGGGTGGGAAAATTCCAGGAAAAGGGGGGAATCACAGGAAAAAAGGGAAAAATTCCAGGAAAAATGGGGGGAAATTCCAGGAAAAGGGAAAGGAAATCTCAGGAAAAAGGGGGAAACATTCCAGGAAAAGGGGGGGAAAAATTCCAGGAAAAGGGGGGGAAAATTCCAGGAAAAAGAGGGGGAAATTCCAGGAAAAGGGGAGGGAAATGTCAGGAAAAGGGGAGGGAAATCAGGAAAAAAGGGGAAAAAAATCTCAGGAAAAATGGGGGGAAAATCTCATGAAAAAAGTGGGAAAATCCCAGAAAAAAGTGGGAAAATCCCAGAAAAAGTGGGAAAATCCCAGAAAAAGTGGGAGAAAATCCCCAAACCCCCCCCACCTCCTTGGCCGCCTCCGATTTCAGCTCCTCGGGCTCCAGGACGTCGACGCGCAGCTCCGGGAACTTCCTCCGGAATTCCTCGTAAATCCGATCGTCCACCTTGGTCAGGCTCAGGAATTTGGGGTCCACGGAGGAGATGAGCTGTGGGGGGAGCTCCAGGCTCAGCTGGGACCCCCCAAAAATCCCGCCCAAGCCCCCCAAAGCCCCAGACTCACGTTGAAGTGGACCTGGGCGTGCTGGTGAGCCCGCATGGCCCAGGCCAGCTCCAGGCGGGGCTGGACACGAGCAGGGACAGCTGTGACACCTGCAGGGGACAAATGTCCCCCCCGGGGGTCCCCCTGCCCCTTTTGGGGACCCCCTCCCCCGGTTTTGGGGGTCTCTCCCCGTCTTTATGGTTTTTTTTTTTTTTTTTTGGGGATTCTCTATTCTCGTGTTCTGGGGGGTTTCTTCTTTTTGGGGTTCTGGGATCTCCCTGCCAGGACTGAGATCCCAAAACTGGGATTCCCTTCCAGGACTGGGATCCTCCAGGAATGGGGGACCCCAAAACTGGGATCTCTTAAAACCAGGATCCCCCTAAACTGGGATCCCCCAAAACTGGGATCCCCCAAAACCAGGATCCCCCAAAACCGGGATCCCCCAAAACCAGGACCCTCCTGGATTGGGAAACCCCCAAAACTGGGATCCCCAAAACCGGGATCCCCCAAAACTGAGATCCCCCAAAATCAGGACTCCTGGATTGGGAAAACCCCCAAAACTGGGATCCCCCAAAACTGGGATCCCCCAAAATCAGGACTCCTGGATTGGGAGAACCCCCCCAAAACTGGGAATCCCCAAAACTGGGATCCCCCAAAATCAGGACTCTCCTGGATTAGAGGAAACCCCCCCCAAAACTGGGACCCCTCAGCTCTGGGACCCTTCAGGAGAGGGAACCCCAAAAGTGGAACCCCCCAGAACTGGGACCCCCAAAAGCTCAAACCCCACAAAATCCAGGACCCCTCTGCAAGGACAGGGACCCCCAAATCTGTGACCCCCTCCCAGCCTGTGGCTGGAGGCCAGTAAAGCCCCCCAGTCCCCCCAGTTCCCTCCCAGTTCCCCCAATCCCCCCAATCCTCCCACTCTCCCCCAGTTCCCCAATCCCTCCCAACCCCCAGTTCCCCCCACCTCCCCCAGTTCTCCCAGTTTCCCCAATCCCCCCCAGTTCCCCCACTCCCCAATCCCCCCCAATCCCTCCCAGTCCCTCCAGTTACCCAATCCCCCAGTTCCCCCCCAATCCTCCCAGTCCCCCCAGTTCCCCCGAGTCCCCCATTCACCCTCCCAGTCCCCCCACTCCCCGCAATCCCCCATTCCACCCAGTTTCTCCCAATCCCCCACTCCCCAGTCCCCTCCCCAGTTCTCCCAGTCCCTCCCCAGTCCCCCAGTTCCCCCAGTCCCCTCCCCCAGTCCCCCAGTTCCCCCACTCCCCCAACTCCTCCCCAGTCCCCCAGTTCTCCCAGTTCCCAGTCCCCCAGTCCCCCAGTTCCCCAGTTCTCCCAGTCCCCCAGTTCCCCACTCCCCCAGTTCCCCCAGTTCTCCCAGTCCCCCAATCTCCCCACTTACCCCATCTCCCCACTCTCCCCAGTTCCCCAGTTCCCCACTCCCCCCAGTTCTCCCAGTTCTCCCAGTTCTCCCAGTTTCTCACGTCGTTGCCGAAGCTCTCCGCGGGCAGCGCCAGCGCCTGAGCGGCCGCCGCGGCCTCGCCGGGGCCCTGGGGGGGACACGGGGCTGCGACACGGCGGGGACACGGCGGGGACACGGCCCGGGGCCACCCACGGCCACCCCAGTGCCCCCCAGTATCCCCCAGTCTCACCAGCCCCGCCAGCCCCGCCGCCGCCATCGCTGCCGGAAGGGGAGGGACGGACAGACAGACAGACAGACAGACAGAGCCCCGCCCAGGGGAGGGACAGAGGGACAGAGGGGGGACAGACGGACAGGGGAGGGACAGACAGACAGACAGACAGAGCCCCGCCCAGGGGAGGGACAGAGGGACCGGGGAGGGACAGAGGGACAGAGGGACAGGGAGAGGGACAGACGGACAGGGGAGGGACTGGGGAGGGACAGACGGACAGGGGAAGGACAGAGGGACAAGGGGGGACAGAGGTGACAGGGAGACACAGGGGGGACAAGGGAGAGACAAGGGGACAACGGGACAAGTGGGGACACGAGGATCGCGGGGACACGAGGGGACATTCAGGACAGGGGGACAGGGAGATGGGGGGGACAGGGAAGAGAACACGGGGGGACATCGAGGGGACAGAGAGGGGACACGGGGGACACGAAGGGACACGTGGGGACACGTGGGGACATCGGGGACACGAGTGGCGGCGCCACCAGGGTTGTCCCCACACGGTGACCTGTGACACATCGCGGGGGGGCGAGCAGGGGCTCCCACGCTCATTAACCCACACCTGAGTGTGCAATTACCTAATTAATTAACTAATTAACTAGTTAATCCCGGGGCTGGGCGGGGCCGCTGTGCCCCATAAGTGCCCGCCGGGGGGGACCCCCCGATCTGGGGGCGCTCCTCGGGCCGGGCTTTGCGGCGCTGCTTTGGGTGAGTGTTTTGGGGCGGCCCTGGGGGTGCTGCGGGGTTTTTTTGGGGGGGTCCCACATTTGTGCGTGTCCCCCTCAGGCTGTGACACTCCCGAGCCATGTCCTTCAGCGACAGCAGCAGCGACAGCCGCGACGAGGGACCCGTGTCCATTTTTTGGGGTGAGTGCGGTGATGTCCCCCCCGGAATCCCTGGGGTGTCCCCCCCGAATCCCCGGGGTGTCCCC